>CAWUFW010025613.1:0-42711 GCA_963921515.1 Calotriton arnoldi
CGCGATTCGAGCTTATGTCGCCTCTCCCGGATGCTTTGACGTGCCGTGCGTAGCGACGGGTTCGGCGCGTACTGAAAGCGCATCGTACTTGTCCGGCCGGACGGGGCTGCATTTTCCCTTCCGTGCGACTCGATTCGGCGTTTCCGGATTCGGCCTCGGTCGGAGAACAGGACCTGGTTTGGGTGAGTACGGCTCGGCCGGAATTTTTGCTGTTGTGCGCATCGTACTTGCTCGTTCGGTGTGCTGTACGGATCGGTCGGGAAACTGGCTTTCGCATGGCTTTTTCCCGACCGAATGGTATTGGGTGCGCCTCCGACCGAGATCGGAATCGGCCCCTTAGTTGTAGTCTTGGTGTACTGGGAAAGACACAATACATGTAAAATGTTAAGGCTGGTTTCTTGAGTTCTAATTTTATATAGCACTTTGCAGAATAGATGTACCACGCACTGACATTCTCAATTTTGATAGGAATGAGAGGGAAAGTATATATATTTCTTCCAATCCATCTGACTAGCAATAAAGCTTACTATTACGGACAATTTTTACCCCTACTCATACGGTGTTAGGCACTATGCCAAGTAGAGACAATATGAGGTAGGGATCACGACTTTCTCGCAGTTGCCATGCCTTGTAAAGATACTGTTGCTTAAAGGTTATATGTTGCACTTGCATGTTGTTTAGAACGGTATTTTACTGAACAGCACACTAGGGTAATCTATCCTAGAACATTAGCATTTATGCTGTTGGTAGTATGTAATACTGGCACAATGCAGCGAAAGTATATGAATAGATAACACACTTAATTGTCTGGACCTCACAGGAGAATCGCTTTGCCATAAGATGGTCGCCATAGAAACTAATGAATGTCATGTGACAATAAACTATGTTAGTGGACTCTATATCCAGCATAACAAGTTAACAGGTTAATACTTGATTATATCTGTTTATTATCACTAGGGGACCCTTGCACCACCTGGAAACGCAGTATGATGTAATATACTGCTCTGTATTAGGTAACAATACTCCACTTCAAAATGGATGCCATTTTGGCTACTAGTATGTGCCTATGTTGTGGTCCTTTTTGATTTTTACATTATCTATGTAATGCAAGTCTTTTCCCATGATTCACTGTGTGACCAAGCTCGCTGTGCGAGCGAAACGCGTAACCTGGAATAAAATCTACCACTGGGGTTTGCTACATCTCTGAGTGATCGCTTTACTTGTGGTCTTGAATAGATACATATATATATATATATATATATATATATATATATATATATATATATATATATATACATAGAGAGTTGTCCCCTCAAAGAAGCCTCTCACAAGTAGGTAAAACACTTGGCGTTTTATTCAGTGCATGTTACAGCATGGTTTTCAGGGCACATCACCTCTGTTCCACAGCCAACGCGTTTCGTGCTCTTCCAGCACTTTGTCACAGGCTCAAGTCTCTTACTGCAAGAGTCAACCAGTTCAAACACCTGCATTTATTCAGGAACCCCGTCTCAGTGGGCGTGTTCAGGCGCACTGCCTGCTGGTCTCCGTAGTGTTCGAAAAATTAAAACTCCAGTGAGTGGTTGATACGCTTCACTATCACAATCCTTCAAAACCCCAGTGGGTTGGTAAATGTCCCGTTCAAACCATGCTGCACTGTAAATCGTGTACCACGCGTAAGCAAGGGCCGCTTCTATGCGGCGGGGCTCCTTCACGGCAGGACTGGCCGCCAAGTGTTTTACCTACTTGTGAGAGGCTTCTTTGAGGGGACAACTCTCTTGTTTGTGGTATTGTAACGGCCAGTACTGCCGTGAAGGATGGTATGAACGGGACATTTACCAACCCACTGGGGTTTTGAGGATTGTGATAGTGCAGCGTATCAACCACTCACTGGAGTTTTAATTTTTCGAACACTACGGAGACCAGCAGGCAGTGCGCCTGAACACGCCCACTGAGGCGGGGTTCCTGAATAAATGAAGGTGTTTGAAGTGGTTGACTCTTGCAGTAAGAGATTTGAGCCTGTGACAAAGTGCTGGAAGAGCACGAAACGCGTCGGCTGTGGAACGGAGGTGATGTGCCCTGAAAACCATGCTGTAACTTGCACCAAATAAAACGCCAAGTGTTTTACCTACTTGTGAGAGGCTTCTTTGAGGGGACAACTCTCGTGTTTGTGGTATTGTAATGGCCAGTCCTGCCGTGAAGGAGCCCCGCCGCATAGAAGCGGCCCTTGCTTACGCCAACCGGCGGTTAGCATTATGGGACAAGAGGAGCGTGGGACAAGATTTAAAGTGCAGCATGGTATGAACAGGACATTTACCAACCCACTGGGGTTTGAAGGATTGTGATAGTGCAGCGTATCAACCACTCACTGGAGTTTTAATTTTTCGAACACTACGGAGACCAGCAGGCAGTGCGCCTGAACACGCCCACTGAGGCGGGGTTCCTGAATAAATGCAGGTGTTTGAATTGGTTGACTCTTGCAGTAAGAGACTTGAGCCTGTGACAAAGTGCTGGAAGAGCACGAAACGCGTCAACTGTGGAACGGAGGTGATGTGCCCTGAAAACCATGCTGTAACTTGCACCGAATAAAACGCCAAGTGTTTTACCTACTTGTGAGAGGCTTCTTTGAGGGGACAACTCTCTTGTTTGTGATATATATATATATATACATATATATACATATATATATATATTCACTGAAAAAACCATAGGTTTTAGGGACAGTTATAGTTAGTTGGACATTGCACTCGTACAAAACCCGTGAAATTCCCCCGTTATAGTTAGTCCAGCTAACTATAACTCGCGCCCCGCAATGCACTGCTGATGACGTCACATATTACATCACTCATGACATGGTCAGTGACATCACTGATGACATCACTGATGACATCTCAAATGACATCACTGATGACATCACTGATGACATCATCCAGTGACTGTGTGTTTCTGTAAAGTTTAAATATTTTTAATATATATAGGAAAAGACGTATTGAAGAATGAGTGGGTGTGTAAGTGTCTGTATGGATGATTTAGTAGGTGCGTGACTGACTGTATAAGTGAGTGATTTAACGTATCTTACTGAATGCATGGGTTAGTGACTAAACTGGGTGAATGTCTGTATCCGTCTGTCTGTTGCTGTGTAAGTGGCTGCATGTGTTTGAGAATAGCTACATGAGTGTCTATATGAGTTATTGAATGCTTGTGTGAGTATCTGTATGGGTGCCTGAGTGTTTGTGTGGGAGGGGTGTGTGCGACTCTGTGCATAGATGTGTGAGTGGGTGATTCACTGGGTGGATGGTTTCAAGAGTGCATCTGTGATAGACTGTATGGGTGGGTAAGTGTGTGTAAGAGTGTGTTAGTGAGTGAATGTATGTCCCAGTGGTACATGTGTGAGTAACTACATATGTGAAAGGCAGTATATATGTGTGTTGGAGTATATAAATAGCTATAAGCAAGAGTGACTGATTGTGATAGTGGCTGTATGGATGAGTGTGTGCTTGTATCAGTGATTGTATAAGAGCGTAAGAATGTGCTAGTATTTGTATGAGTAAGTGAGCTGGTGTGTGTATAACTGTATAGGTGAGTAAATGGTAGTGTGTTTAATTATTTGCATGACTGACTAGGTGTGTGAGTACCTCTATGGATGAGTGGCGGTGTTTGAGTGTCTATATAGGAGTATGAGTGCATATGATAGTCCTGTACTGAGTGACCGTAAATATGAGTGACTGTTCGGGTGAGTGAGTGGATGTGTGCGTAGACCTAAGAATCAGTGAGTGGGTATGTAGTTATTGGTGTTGGAGTGTCTATGGTTTTGCGAATGGCAGTCTGTACTTTAGAGTGGGTGTATCAAAGGTTATATTAGGGTGTGAGAAGATGCATGAAATTATCACATGGATGATGTCATCAGTGATGTCATCAGTGATGTCATTTGAGATGTCATCAGTGATGTCATCAGTGATGTCACTGACCATGTCATGAGTGATGTAATATGTGACGTCATCAGCAGTGCATTGCGGGGCGCGAAGTTATAGTTAGCTGGACTAACTATAACGGGGAATTTCACGGGTTTTGTACGAGTGCAATGTCCAACTAACTATAACTGTCCCTAAAACCTATGGTTTTTTCAGTGAATTTCAAAGGTTTTTTAAATGCTAATTTGTAACTATAACGTCCCTGAAACCTATGGTTTTTTCAGTGAATTTCAAAGGTTTTTTAAATGCTAATTTGTAACTATAACATGTCTGAAACCTACGGTTTTTTCAGTGAATTTCAAAGGTTTTGTAAATGACAATTTTTAAATGTATTAATTGTTATATAAATTTTTAAAATACTGATTTACTACATTTTTAGAAACAATTTTTTTTACATATTTTATTATTTAAATTACATTGTAATTACATTATACATTACATTACAAAAATACTTTCTCTTAATGAATTACTTTAGTTAAAATACTTTGCAGATAGGCAATAGACTTTTAAGTACAGTAGTTACAGTTGTTGCAATGGGCAACACATTTTCAAACACAATGCAACATTCAGCTCAATGTGAATTTCTAGTTAAATGCAATTAGTTACTTTATGGATTACTTTTCTAACCACAGGACTGGATCCTAGATTCAGTCCTGGGACATCTCCTGTAAACAGTTGAGTAAAAGCGTTTTGGTTACAGTCGTGATTTTTAAGGAATATTATTGTATTTTAAAAGTTGACACTTTGAAACTTTTTCTCATAGAATCACCAATGTTATCCTATGGAAGGAAATTCACTTAGCAGGTAAAAACTGTTATCGTTACTTTTTCTTACTCAGTGTTGGATCCTGGATCCAGCACTGGTGCATCTCCTGTAAACAGTTGAAAGAATGCGTTTAAGTCATACTGTCGATTTTTAAGGAATATTTGTAGTTTGTGAAAATCAACACTTTGAAACTTTTTGCTGAAAACCAAAAGCCTATGAAGGAAATTCAAGTTACCGGTAAGTACGGTTAAAATTACTTTTGAGGATCAGTACTGGGCTGAAACATGCAGCACTGAGGTCTCTCCTGATAACAGGTGAGTAAATCGGAATTCGTATTTCGGCTGATTTTAGAGGAATATTTTAAAGTTCCAAAACTCCACACTTAGAAGAATTTCCAAGTGAAACCAGTCAATGTTAGCCTATGGAAGGAAATTCAAGTTACTGGTAAGTACGGTTAAAATTACTTTTCAGGACCAGTACTGGGCTGAAAGATGCAGCACTGAGGTCTCTCCTGATAACAGGTGAGTAAATCAGAATTCGGATTTCGGCTGATTTTAGAGGAATATTTGTATGTTTCAAAAATCAACACTTAGAAGAATTTCCAAGTGAAACCAGTCAATGTTAGCCTATGAAGGAAAATCAAGTTACCGGTAAGTACGGTTAAAATTACTTTTCAGGATCAGTACTGGGCTGAAAGATGCAGCACTGAGGTCTCTCCTGATAACAGGTGAGTAAATCGGAATTCGTATTTCGGCTGATTTTAGAGGAATATTTTAAAGTTCCAAAACTCCACACTTAGAATTTCCAAGTGAAACCAGTCAATGTTAGCCTATGAAGGAAATTCAAGTTACCGGTAAGTATGGTTAAAATTACTTTTCAGGATCAGTACTGGGCTTAAAGATGCAGCACTGAGGTCTCTCCTGATAACAGGTGAGTAAATCGGAATTCGTATTTCGGCTGATTTTAGAGGAATATTTTAAAGTTCCAAAACTCCACACTTAGAAGAATTTCCAAGTGAAACCAGTCAATGTTAGCCTATGAAGGAAATTCAAGTTACCGGTAAGTACGGTTAAAATTACTTTTCAGGACCAGTACTGGGCTGAAAGATGCAGCACTGAGGTCTCTCCTGATAACAGGTGAGTAAATCAGAATTCGTATTTCGGCTGATTTTAGAGGAATATTTTAAAGTTCCAAAACTCCACACTTAGAAGAATTTCCAAGTGAAACCAGTCAATGTTAGCCTATGGAAGGAAATTCAAGTTACTGGTAAGTACGGTTAAAATTACTTTTCAGGACCAGTACTGGGCTGAAAGATACAGCACTGAGGTCTCTCCTTATAACAGGTGAGTAAATCGGAATTCCTATTTCGGCTGATTTTAGAGGAATATTTGCACAATGGTGAAGGGAGGGGCGGGGCCTGAGGTGACATCTTTGCAAACGCGCCCGTGGCGCGTTTTAAGTTGGGGGATTAAGTCCCCTTGAATCCTGAGGGTCCCTAGGGGCCAACTAGACCACCAGGAACCTCCAATATGCGCTAGGGGCTGCGTTGCAGAGACGTGTAGAGAGGCCACACCCCTTTACACCTCTCTGCAACGCAGCTCTGTGGCGCATTCTGGATGTACCTGTTGGGCTAGTTGGCCCCAGGACCCTCAGGATTGAAGGGGATTTAATTCCCCATCTTAAAACGCGCCACGGGGCCTGTTTGCACACATGTCACCTGAAGCCCCGCCCCTCCCTTCACCACTGTGCAAACGCACCCCGTGGCGTGTTTTAAGTTGGGGGATTAAGTCCCTTGAATCCTGAGGGTCCCCGGAGTCCAACTAGCCCACCATATACCTCCAAAAGCGCCACAGAGCTGCGTTGCAGAGAGGTGTAAAAAGGGCGTGGCCTCTGTACACCTCTCTGCAAGGCAGCCCCTGGCGCATACTGGAGGTACCTGGTGGGCTAGTTGGCCTCAGGGACCCCCAGTATTCAAGGGGAATTGTTCCTCTCTGCAAACGCGCCAGGGGCGCGTTTGCAGAGTGGTGAAGGAAGGGGCGGGCCTGCGGGCCCGATCGTTTTTTTTTTTTTGTTTGTTTTTCTCTCCTGAAGGGGGCTGTGTGGCCCCCTTCCTTTTTCTTTTTGGGCCCTGGGGACCCCATCCCCCAGGGCCTTACCCCTTTTTAAATTACCTTAAAAAAAAACGGGAAGGGGGCCGCGTGGCCCCCTTCCCTGGGCCTGTATTGGCCCCGGGACCCCATCCCCGGGGCATGGCCTCTATATTTCTTTTTGAGGGGGCAGCGTGGCCCCCTCCTCTGGCCATTTTAAGGCCCCGGGGACCCCATCTCCCGGGCGGCCTTTCCATTTTTTAAAAAAAATGTTTTCTCTTTTTGGGAGGGGGCCACGTGGCTCCTCCCGGGCCACTACTTGCCCCGGGGACCCCATCTCCCGGGCTGGCCCTCTCCGTTGGGGGACTGTGGGGGTCCCCAATCCCCACAGTCCCGCCGGCTCCCCACGTCCCTTGGGAGCCGGCATTGCTAGTTCCACATGGGGAGCAGCTGACATGCTGCTCCCCATGTGGAAAGCAATCGCTTTGGATATTGGAAGAGAGACAGGTTTCCCTGCTCTCTCTTCCAATATCCAAGCAGTTTGCTATGGCAGGACGGGAGCCGCGAGGCTCCGTCCTGCCATAGCAAACTACAGTGTCCCGGGGTAGGCACCCCGGGACACTGCAGGAGCCGGCCCTGGGGGTGGTGGTCCCCAGGGCCATCAAGGGCTCCAGGAGAGGCCGCGCGGCCCCCTCCCATTCAGTACACAGCCCCGGGAGGTGGTGGTCCCCGGGGCTCTGGGAGTCCGTAACGGACCCCCATATTAAAATGTTTAGTGCCCCGGGAGGTGGTGGTCCCGGGCGTGTGGGGGCTGGAGCCCCCACACAGGTTTAATAATGTATTTAAAAAAGCCCCGGGGTGGTGGTGGTCCCGGGGCTGCGGGAGGGCTCAGAGCCCTCCCGCACCATTTTTAAAAAGCCCCGGGGGTGGCGGTCCCGGGGCTTGGGGGCCCTTTGAGACCCCCAACATTAAATTATCCCCCACCATGCCCCCGGGACTTGGGCCACCCGGGGCCAATTAACATCGAGCGCGGGAGACCGCGCTCGATTTTCGGCAGGATTCGCGCACCCTGAGCGCATCCTGCCGATTTTTAAAATTTTTTTTTTTGCCCAGGGGTCCTTGTGGGACCCCTGAGCAAGCCTAGAGTCAGGGTGTTTCTACCCTGCCCCTTTGCGCTTTGCGCACTTGTTTCTGTCCTCGGTTCTACCGAGGACAAAATGGCTGCCAACATTTCCTGAATCGGAATGTTGACAGCCAGCTGACAGCCAATTAACATGCAGCTCGTGATCGGGAGGGTACGCGGACCCTACTCGGCCATAGATATCACTAACTTTTTACTTTTCATTTTCTCAGCAACTACTGAACGGATTTACACCATTTAACAAAAGGGTTCTTTCTGAACCAAGAACTACCTCTTTGCCAAATTTGGTGTAATTCCGTTCAGCAGTTCAGGCTGTAGCCGTGTCTAAAGTTTCCTATGGGAAAATGCATGGGAAAACACGTTTGGGACCCCCTTTTCTCGGCCCCGCTGACGAATCCCCGAGACTTTCAAGGTAGGAGCGAACCGGAGCGGGCCACAAAGTTTGAAAATTTCGCGAAGATACGTCAACCGGCAAGAGAGTTATTTCAAATAGAATGTCGCGATTTCCTATGGATAATAGGTTGTAACTATAATATAACTATCTACTGGCGACCGCCAGTAGATAATATATATATATATATATATATATATATTATCTACTGGCGGTCGCCAGTAGATAGTTATAGTTACAACCTATTATCCATAGGAAATCCGCGACATTCTATTTGAAATAACGTTGGCGCCGGTTGACGAATCTTCGTGAAAGTTTCCAACTTGTTGGGCGCTCCGCTCCGCTCCTACCCTGAAAGTCTCGGGTGATACGTGAGCGGGGGCCGAGAAAAGGGGTCCCAAAACGCGTTTTCCCATTCATTTTCCATAGGAACCTTTAGTCGCAGCTACAGCCCGAACTGCTGAACGGAATTACACCAAATTTGGCAAAGAGGTAGTCCTTGGTTCAGACTGGTGCCTTTGCTTAAATGGTGTAAATCCGTTCAGTAGTTCCTGAGAAAATCAAAAGTAAAAGTACATATATATCTATGGGCGCGTCGGATACACGTACCCTCAGCGCACCCTGCGGCACCGTCCCGATCACGAGCTGCATGCTAATTGGCTGTCAGCTGGCTGTCAACATTCCGATTCAGGAAGTGTTGGCAGCCATTTGTCCTCGGTAGAACCGAGGGACAGAAACAAGTGCGCAAGCGCAAAAGGGGCAGGGTAGAAACACCCTGACCTCTAGGTCTGCTCAGGGGTCCCACAAGGACCCCTGGGCAGAAAAAGATTTTTTTTTTTAAATCGGCGGGATGCGCTTAGGGTGCGCGTATCTTGCCGAGAAAAAAAGAAACAAGTGCGCAAAACGCACAAAGGGGGCAGGGTAGAAACACCCTAACCCCTAGGCCTGCTCAGGGGTCCCACAAGGACCTCCTGGGCAAAACAAAGCATTTTTTTTTTTTAAATCGGCAGGATGCGCTCAGGGTGCGCGAATCCTGCCGAAAAAATCGAAGCGCGGTCTCCCGCGCTCGATGTTAATTGGCCCCCGGGTGGGCCAAGTCCCTGGGGCATGCTGGGGGGTTAATTTTATGTGTGGGGGCCTCTAAGGGCCCCCAAGCCCCGGGGACCGCCACCCCCGGGGCTTTATGCATAATGGTGCGGGAGGGCTCTGAGCCCTCCCGCAGCCCCGGGACCACCACCTCCCCGGGGCTTCTTTTTTTAAATGAAAAACCTGTGTGGGGGCTCCAGCCCCCACACGCCCGGGACCGCCACCTCCCGGGGCACTAAACATTTAAATATGGGGGTCCGTTACGGACCTCAGAGCCCCGGGGACCACCACCTCCCGGGGCTGTGCACACGATGGGAGGGGGCCGCGCGGCCCCCTCCTGGAGCCTGTGGTGGCCCTGGGGACCGCCACCCCCAGGGCCGGCTCCTGCAGTGTCCCGGGGTGCCTACCCCCGTGACACTGCTGTTTGCAATGACAGGACGGGAGCCTCGCGGCTCCCGGCTCCCGTCCTGTCATTGCAAACTTGCTTTGGATATTGGAAGAGAGAGCAGGAAACCTGCTCTCTCTTCCAATATCCAAAGCCGATTGCTTTCCACATGGGGAGCAGCATGTTAGCTGCTCCCCATGTGTAGCAATGCCGGCTCCCGTAGGACACGGGGAGCCGGCGGGACTGTGGGGGTTTGGGGACCCCCACAGTCCCCAAAGAGAGGCCAGCCCCGGGGATGGGGTCCCCGGGGCAAGTAGTGGCCCGGGAGGGGGCCACGCGGCCCCCTCCCCAAAGTTTTGAAAAATTATAAAAAATAAAAAAAGGGTCTGGCCGGCCCGGGGATGGGGTCCCGGGCCTTAAAATGGCCAGAGGAGGGGGCCACGCAGCCCCCTCAAAATATTACAAATAAAAATAGAGGCCATGCCCCGGGAGATGGGGTCCCCGGGGCCAATACAGGCCCGGGGAAGGGGGCCACGCGGCCCCCTTCCCGTTTTTTTTTTTTTAAATTTAAAAAAAGAGGTAAGGCCCTGGGGGATGGGGTCCCCAGGGCCCAAAAACAGAAAAAGGAAGGGGGCCACACAGCCCCCTTCAGGGACAAAAAAAAAAAAACGATCGGGCCGCAGGCCCCGCCCCTTCCTTCACCACTCTGCAAACGCGCCCTGGCGCGTTTGCAGAGGGGAACAATCCCCTTGAATACTGGGGGTCCTGGGGGCCAACTAGCCCACCAGGAACCTCCAGTATGCGCCAGGGGCTGCCTTGCAGAGAGGTGTACAGAGGCCACGCCCCTTTTACACCTCTCTGCAACGCAGCTCTGTGGCGCTTTTGGAGGTATATGGTGGGCTAGTTGGACTCCGGGGACCCTCAGGATTCAAGGGGACTTAATCCCCCAACTTAAAACGCGCCACGGGCGCGTTTGCACAGTGGTGAAGGGAGGGGGCGGGGCTTCAGGTGACATGTGTGCAAACAGGCCCCGTGGCGCGTTTTAAGATGGGGAATTAAATCCCTTCAATCCTGAGGGTCCTCGGGGCCAACTAGCCCAACAGGTACATCCAGAAAGCGCCACAGAGCTGCGTTGCAGAGAGGTGTAAAAGGGTGTGGCCTCTCTACACTCTCTGCAACGCAGCCCCTGGCGCATATTGGAGGTTCCTGGTGGGCTAGTTGGCCCCTAGGGACCCTCAGGATTCAAGGGGACTTAATCCCCCAACTTAAAACGCGCCACGGGGCGCGTTTACACAGATGTAACCTCAGGCCCCGCCCCTCCCTTCACCATTGTGCAAATATTCCTCTAAAATCAGCCGAAATACGAATTCCGATTTACTCACCTGTTATCAGGAGAGACCTCAGTGCTGTATCTTTCAGCCCAGTACTGGTCCTGAAAAGTAATTCTAACCATACTTACCAGTAACTTGAATTTCCTTCCATAGGCTAACATTGACTGGTTTCACTTGGAAATTCTTCTAAGTGTGGAGTTTTGGAACTTTAAAATATTCCTCTAAAATCAGCCGAAATACGCATTCCGATTTACTCACCTGTTATCAGGAGAGACCTCAGTGCTGCATCTTTCAGCCCAGTACTGGTCCTGAAAAGTAATTTTAACCGTACTTACCGGTAACTTGAATTTCCTTCCATAGGATATCATTGCCTGCTTTTGCTGAAAAAGTTTCTAAGTGTTGATTTTTGAAACATACAAATATTCCTCTAAAATCAGCCGAAATCCAAATTCTGATTTACTCACCTGTTATCAGGAGAGACCTCAGTGCTGCATCTTTCAGCCCAGTACTGGTCCTGAAAAGTAATTTTAACCGTACTTACCAGTAACTTGAATTTCCTTCCATAGGCTAACATTGACTGGTTTCACTTGGAAATTCTTCTAAGTGTGGAGTTTTGGAACTTTAAAATATTCCTCTAAAATCAGCCGAAATACGCATTCCGATTTACTCACCTGTTATCAGGAGAGACCTCAGTGCTGCATCTTTCAGCCCAGTACTGGTCCTGAAAAGTAATTTTAACCGTACTTACCGGTAACTTGAATTTCCTTCATAGGCTAACATTGACTGGTTTCACTTGGAAATTCTTCTAAGTGTGGAGTTTTGGAACTTTAAAATATTCCTCTAAAATCAGCCGAAATACGAATTCCGATTTACTCACCTGTTATCAGGAGAGACCTCAGTGCTGCATCTTTCAGCCCAGTACTGGTCCTGAAAAGTAATTTTAACCGTACTTACCGGTAACTTGAATTTCCTTCATAGGCTAACATTGACTGGTTTCACTTGGAAATTCTTCTAAGTGTGGAGTTTTGGAACTTTAAAATATTCCTCTAAAATCAGCCGAAATACGAATTCCGATTTACTCACCTGTTATCAGGAGAGACCTCAGTGCTGCATCTTTCAGCCCAGTACTGATCTTGAAAAGTAATTTTAACCGTACTTACCGGTAACTTGAATTTCCTTCATAGGCTAACATTGACTGGTTTCACTTGGAAATTCTTCTAAGTGTGGAGTTTTGGAACTTTAAAATATTCCTCTAAAATCAGCCGAAATACGAATTCCGATTTACTCACCTGTTATCAGGAGAGACCTCAGTGCTGCATCTTTCAGCCCAGTACTGATCCTCAAAAGTAATTTTAACCGTACTTACCAGTAACTTGAATTTCCTTCCATAGGATATCATTGCCTGCTTTTTGCTGAAAAAGTTTCTAAGTGTTGATTTTTGAAACATACAAATATTTCTCTAAAATCAGCCGAAATCCAAATTCTGATTTACTCACCTGTTATCAGGAGAGACCTCAGTGCTGCATCTTTCAGCCCAGTACTGGTCCTGAAAAGTAATTTTAACCGTACTTACCAGTAACTTGAATTTCCTTCCATAGGCTAACATTGACTGGTTTCACTTGGAAATTCTTCTAAGTGTGGAGTTTTGGAACTTTAAAATATTCCTCTAAAATCAGCCGAAATACGAATTCCGATTTACTCACCTGTTATCAGGAGAGACCTCAGTGCTGCATCTTTCAGCCCAGTACTGATCCTCAAAAGTAATTTTAACCGTACTTACCGGTAACTTGAATTTCCTTCATAGGCTAACATTGACTGGTTTCACTTGGAAATTCTTCTAAGTGTGGAGTTTTGGAACTTTAAAATATTCCTCTAAAATCAGCCAAAATACGAATTCCGATTTACTCACCTGTTATCAGGAGAGACCTCAGTGCTGCATCTTTCAGCCCAGTACTGATCCTCAAAAGTAATTTTAACCGTACTTACCAGTAACTTGAATTTCCTTCCATAGGATATCATTGCCTGCTTTTGCTGAAAAAGTTTCTAAGTGTTGATTTTTGAAACATACAAATATTTCTCTAAAATCAGCCGAAATCCAAATTCTGATTTACTCACCTGTTATCAGGAGAGACCTCAGTGCTGCATCTTTCAGCCCAGTACTGGTCCTGAAAAGAAATTTAAACGTACTTACCAGTAACTTGAATTTCCTTCCATAGGCTAACATTGACTGGTTTCACTTGGAAATTCTTCTAAGTGTGGAGTTTTGGAACTTTAAAATATTCCTCTAAAATCAGCCGAAATACGAATTCCGATTTACTCACCTGTTATCAGGAGAGACCTCAGTGCTGCATCTTTCAGCCCAGTACTGATCCTCAAAAGTAATTTTAACCGTACTTACCGGTAACTTGAATTTCCTTCATAGGCTAAGATTGACTGGTTTTCAGCAAAAAAGTTTCAAAGTGTTGATTTTCACAAACTACAAATATTCCTTACAAATCGCCTGTATGACTTAAACGCATT
This sequence comes from Calotriton arnoldi, assembly GCA_963921515.1. Taxonomy (NCBI): domain Eukaryota; kingdom Metazoa; phylum Chordata; class Amphibia; order Caudata; family Salamandridae; genus Calotriton; species Calotriton arnoldi. Next base: position 13,675 of record CAWUFW010025613.1, read on the forward strand.
TTTTCAACTGTTTACAGGAGATGCACCAGTGCTGGATCCAGGATCCAACACTGAGTAAGAAAAAGTAACGATAACAGTTTTTACCTGCTAAGTGAATTTCCTTCCATAGGATAACATTGGTGATTCTATGAGAAAAAGTTTCTAAGTGTCAACTTTTAAAATACAATAATATTCCTTAAAAATCACGACTGTAACCAAAACGCTTTTACTCAACTGTTTACAGGAGATGTACCAGGACTGAATCTAGGATCCAGTCCTGTGGTTACAAAAGTAATCCATAAAGTAACTAATTGCATTTAACTAGAAATTCACATTGAGCTGAATGTTGCATTGTGTTTGAAAATGTGTTGCCCATTGCAACAACTGTAACTTCTGTACTTAAAAGTCTATTGCCTATCTGCAAAGTATTTAAACTAAAGTAATTCATTCTGAGAAAGTATTTTTTGTAATGTAATGTATAATGTAATTACAATGTAATTTAAAAAATAAAATATGTAAAAAAAATTGTTTCTAAAAATGTAGTAAATCAGTATGAAAAAAATTAATATAACAATTAATACATTTAAAAATTGTCATTTACAAAACCTTTGAAATTCACTGAAAAAACCGTAGGTTTCAGGCACGTTATAGTTAGAAATTAGCATTTAAAAACCTTTGAAATTCACTGAAAAAACCATAGGTTTCACACACGTTATAGTTACAAATTAGCATTTAAAAAACCTTTGAAATTCACTGAAAAAACCATAGGTTTCAGACACGTTATAGTTACAAATTAGCATTTAAAAAACCTTTGAAATTCACTGAAAAAACCATAGGTTTTAGGGACAGTTTTAGTTACTTGGACATTGCACTCGTACAAAACCCGTGAAATTCCCCCGTTATAGTTAGTTCAGCTAACTATAACTCGCGCCCTGCAATGCACTGCTGATGACGTCACATATTACATCACTCATGACATGGTCAGTGACATCACTGATGACATCACTGATGACATCTCAAATGACATCACTGATGACATCACTGATGACATCATCCATGTGATAATTTCATGCATCTTCTCACACCCTAATATAACCTTTGATATACCCACTCTAAATTACAGACTGCCATTCTCAAAACCATAGACACTCCAACACCAAAAACTACATACCCACTCACTGATTATTAGGTCTACACACACATTTACTCTCTCACCAGTACAATCACTCATACTTATGGTCACTCAGTACAGGACTATCATATGCACTCATACACCTATATACACACTCACACACCTCCACTCATCCATAGAGGTACTCACACACCTAGTCAGTCATGCAAATAATTAATCACACTCCCATTTACTTACCTATACAGTTATACACACACCAGCTCACTTACTCATACAAATACTAGCACATTCTTACGCTCTTACACAATCACTGATACAAGCACACACTCATCCATACAGCCACTCTCACAATCACACACTCTCACTTATAGCCATTTATATACTCCAACACACATATATACTGCCTTTCACATATGTAGTTACTCACACATGTACCACTGAGATATACATTTACTCACTAACACAGCCATACACACACTCACCCACCCATACAGTCCATCACAGATGCACTCTTGAAAACATGCACCCAGTGAATCACCCACTCACACATCTATGCACAGAGTCACACACACCCCACCCACACAAACACTCAGGCACCCATACAGATACTCAAACAACAAATCAATAACCCATATAGACACTCATGTAGCTATTCGCAAACCCATGCAGCCGCTTACACACCAACAGACAGACAGATACAGACATTCACACAGTTTAGTCATTAACCCATGCATTCAGTAAGATACGTTTAATCACTCACTCATAGAGTCAGTCACGCACCTACTAAATCATCCATTCAGACACTTATACACCCACTCATTCTTCAATATGCCTTTCCCTATATATATTAAACATATTTAAACTTTACAGAAACACACAGTCACTGGATGATGTCATCAGTGATGTCATCAGTGATGTCATTTGAGATGTCATCAGTGATGTCATCAGTGATGTCACTGACCATGTCATGAGTGATGTAATATGTGACGTCATCAGCAGTGCATTGCAGGGCGCGAGTTATAGTTAGCTGAACTAACTATAACGGGGAATTTCACGGGTTTTGTACGAGTGCAATGTCCAAGTAACTAAAACTGTCCCTAAAACCTATGGTTTTTTCAGTGAATATATATATATATATATATATATATATATATATATATATATATATATATATATATATATATATATATATATATATATGTATATATATATATATAGCTATTGTCATTTTTCCAGCTCCCCATGGATGGCACTTACTAATCCTATGCATACATATGAAGGAGCTTCTCTCCATCTAAAATTTGAAACAACCAAGAGCTCCCTGCTTTCTTCCCTACATCATTTTTATACACACACACCTACACACACACACACATGGACACACACATATATATGTCAAAACAATATATATATAAATTAGTCAAAGAAAGAAAAGTAAATCCTTGATGATTGACGGACCAGGGGACAAGACATGAAGGGTCAGGAGTACCAGGATGACCAGCCAGACTGACCAGAATATGAGGGACCAGAATTAAGGGATCTGTACTAGGATGGCCAGCAGGAATAGGCGGTCCAGGAGAGTTAGGCCCAGGAGGACTTGAACAAGTAGGACCATGTTGGAGGCAGAATCAGGTGGGGGTAATGTCTAGGAACAAAGAGGCATGAGGGCCAGGGTCAATGTCAGGAAGACTAGGAGCATAGGCAGTTTGACAAGGAACAGGGTAGAAATGTCCAGGAGTACTGGAATTAACAAGAATATTACTAAAATTCTGAGGACCAAGAGGACAAGTTCCTGTAGTATCAGGGGGGCCAGGCAAACAGAGTCAGGTGGACAGGAGCCATGAGGACTCAGGCAAGCGAGAACAGCATGGTAGAACCAAAAGAAAGGATGATGAGCCCAAGTGGAAAAGGGGAGCAATAGAACCAGGACATGAAATATCAAGGCCAGGAGGACAAGGCCAGTGGTATATGACCTGGGTTGCCAGGAGAATATGTAAAACAATGGCGAAGCTTATGAGGACCAGACCAAAAAAAAACATATTTAAATTGGTGCAGAACCAGGGGCTCAAGAAGCAATATGACTAGAAAGACATGGGCCAAGAGGATCAAAACTAGATCCAGAAGTACCAGGAGGACTAGGAAAACCAAGAGTAATGGTGCGAGGGCCTGTAGGTTGAGGGCAGCAAGATTAGGTCTAGTGGAGATAGATATGTTAAACCATTCTAATCAGAGCAAGAACCAATGGGATCAGACCGAGATGACCAAGAGCATCAGACAAAAGATGATCAGGCCAGGTGGACCATGACAAAGTGGACACTATCAAGTGGGCACAGTCCCATAAGATCACAATGATGAGGACCAGGAGAACCAGATTGACCCATACTAAGAAGAAAAGGACTGTGAGAGCCAGACCTTGGAAGACCAAGGAGCAAAGAGCTAGGTGGACTAGGATGATGGTAACCAGCAGTGCATGAACCTGTGATACCAGGCTAAAGGATCTGGTAAGGAGAATGAATAAGACTAGACAAGAAGTTCTAGGGTCAGGATGACCAGGAAGAAACAGGGATAAAAAGTGCCAGGACTAGGGGTACCACGAAGGGCCAGGACACCAATGACCAACACAGAGGAGCAGAACGAGGAATACCAGGGTTAAGATTACCATGACTAAGATAGCTATGAGTACCACAGCTAAGGGAACTGGGCCCAGGAGAACCAGAGCATCAAAAAACATGAAAAAGAGGATCAGGGTCACTGGGCAGAGATACAGGACATTTATAAGGAATATGAAGATCAGGAATAGGAGGCACAGGACCAGGAGGACCAGAACCTGGGTGACCAGAAAGATCAGATCACATGGTACCAGGAGCAGCATGAGCGGGTGTACCAGGACTAGAAACACTGGGGCAGGGAGAACCAATACCAGGATGACAAGACAGGAGGACGAGGACAGCGGACTCAGAATAGGATAGCCATGAAGAATAGGATCAGAATCACCAGGACTAGGAAGACTAGAACAAGGAGGAACAGGACCATTGGTGAAGCACCAGGTGCACTTGGTAGATGTATGGAAATGCTGATTTTTGCATGAGCACCTAAAAGTTTTGGACTGAGGCTGCTGGTTTTTTGACTCAGAGTGCAAGAGGCCTGCTAACTAGAGCTCAGTGCCAGTGATTGGTTCACCCACAATTGACATAAGTTAACCTAAATATAAGATCCTAGTTTATGGTTCCATGGACACCCAGGGCCTGTAAGTTAAAGTGTCCCTCGTGGACTGCAGCACCTATTGTGCCACCACAATGGTAACAAAGTAGAACAAAGCAGAGCAGAGAAAGACTATCAGCCTGCCATTGCTGGCTGGCAGAACAGTTTTAAATTGCTAGCCTGACTTTGTCATTTAAATCAAATACAAATCCCAGACTTCCCTTTTGATTAATATTTTTAAGCACCCCTTAGGTAGGCCTATCAAGCCCTAAAGCAGTGTGCTATATAATAAAAAGAACGTGTGTTTTAAAACATTTTACAGCCATAACCTCCAAATTGTGTTTTTTTACTGTAGAATAAATAGTAGCTCCATTGGCGAGTACAGAGTTACACGCTAACGACTCAATTGATGTTCAAGCACTCCTGCATCCATCACCTCGTTTCTCCAATCTCCTTCTACCTCTTTCTGCTGTCCTGGTGTACCCTGCCTTCGCCTCTCTTTACCGTTTCCAAAAACTTCATTAAATTGTTCTCACCCTTTTATCTGGCTCTCAATCTCTCCCTGTCATCAGTCACCACCCACCTGCTTCCTCTAGCCATCTCTTCTGCATTTTTAACAAAAAACTCAATGAAGAAACAAAAAGCTTGAATATCCCCAACTACAGTCCAGATACACTCTTCATTGCTGAAACAAGGCAATATTTTGGCACATCCCCCAATTCTCATGGGAACATCCCACCTAGCTACTAAATTATCATAGCAAAACTATATACTGTAAATACAAGTGGAGCAGGAAGAGGTCATCTTCAAGACGTCCTTGCTCACCACCAGTTTCCAAGAATTTTCATCATAAGAATGCAAATACTTACTTGGCAGCTGCTCCCTTTCCATGGATCAGCAGAATATCCTTAATAACCAAGTCTTTTTAGAAGCCTCCCTCAATGGTTTTGCTGATATCATCATCATCCACATCAACTTCTGCAATTTTGGTATTCTAAATATACAAATTGACAAACTTGAATGGCCTCAAAACATATCCTTTTTTTTCAACTTATGAGTGCTGAACTTTCTTCACCTGATCTTTGTTCAGATGCATAGTGGCAGGCACACCCTTCATGCAATTCTGTCACATGGACACTAAAGCCCATATGACAGCAAATCATCCCATTACCTTGAACAACAAGATTCACTTAGGTCTCACCCTCTTTTTCACTCCTACTATATCATTATTCACAAATTGCAGTGAGCACTCTCTTCAGACCATTGAAGACATTTAACATTACTTTCTAATCACAAGTGGTTGATACTGTTACAAGGTGGAATATTTTCTGGTATGGCTGGGAGGCCTTACCATGCAATATTCTCACAATACACAGTGGATGATACTTGAATTCAAGAACAATAATCCTTAGCTCAATCCTAGTAGTGTGGCAAAGAGCAGTCAGGCATTACTGGAGTAAGGTGTTAAGCATTTTGCAGTACCATTACGGTGCATAAGTAATTGAGATGACTCTAAAGAAATCCAACACCAATTTATAAAAATAGAGTGTATTTTTATATAAACATAGAAACCAAAATGATCTTTGTATCATATATACAACTGGAGTTGTGGATTTTTAAAGCGTTCAAAAATAGATGCACTTTATCTGTCAAACTGGTCTCATTGAAATAAATGGAGGAAAACATATGTCACACTCAGTCACTTGCAGGGTGAGTTCATACGAACCTTCTTGTTACTTTGTTACCTTGCCCAGGGAGTACGGGTGCAGAGATGACTTGGCTGTCCTTGGTACTGAACAGGATCCGCGGGAGCTGTCAAACTTGCAGCACTTGGCAAAACCACACTTGGAGATGCAGTTGCACTCTACCCATGGAGAGTATAGGCCTTTGGGGTCCTAGCATCTGGGTTCAGCAGCTGGATTTCTTCTACCTTGCTCAGTGGAACCGGGTGCAGAGCTACCTTGCAGCTGTCAATCACTGGGCAGGTAGCGCCAAAGATGATTTACCATAGATTCGATGACACCAACTTCAGGATGCAAGAACATAGCAGCGGGGTCATTGCCAATGTCGGTCGCTATTGCTGTGAGGTGCTCTCGGGCTGGAGATGTCGTTCAAGGGTTTGATCACCCGATTGGCAATCATCAAGCCTTGACAGCAGCAAACGTAGTCCACGGTTACTTCGGTGGCTAGAGGGCGACAGGAGTGGGTAGCGGCTTGAAGCTTGGGGAAAGCTTAGCTACCACTCTGGGCTTGCAGGACACCACTTCCCTTCGAGCTCACTCTCAACAGGCCCAGTGGGTTGCAATTCTTGTCACAATGCATGTCTATTTTTCTGCAGCTTGCAGGGGACTGGACCCATCAATCCTTGGGGGTCTGCTTTGGTTTCTGGCGTCCCCTGGAGTCCCTTTTGCTGGGAGCAACAAGCTTTTGCCACGGACTAGCGTTGAACACATGGTTCTAGTATATGGTTTCTTCAGGGCACTTAAATGTCCTATCTTCACACTGCAGCAGAGTTCAAGGTCCTGTTTTCAGTGACGATGTCTTCTTTGTGCCTCTTCCCAGATTCTGGCTTGACGGGCAGTGGCCAATGGGCTACTGGTCCCTGTGGCTAACCCGCCCCTGGAGTGACAACATCCTGTGGGTGTACATCACCTTTCTACACAGAGTCCTCTAATTTAGGGTCTTCCAACATGGCAGAACCCTTCCTTGGCTGTACTACCTCCTAGCCCACCCTAAAGGTGTGGCTAGTCTTTTGGAAGTGTATGCCTCTTGAATAGCTCATTTTCTCACCTTTCGGGCTGTACAGGGTCGGAAGTTTTTTTTTCTCGAGTGGGGGACAAGTACACTTGCACATCAAGGGTGGTGAAGCCTTTGAGGCTTGATTGCTGTAAACACGAGCACATCCCACCAGGGGCCGCACTACACATGTGGCGCATTTTCCTTCATTGCACCTTGTGCACCTTTAAAAAGGTGCAACAGGCGCAATGAAGGAAAGCTCGCCACATTATCAGGTATGTGCTGCCTCCGGGCAGCCACGAACTCGTTCTGCCCTGAGGGCACCACATTCATGTGAAACATGGAGCAGCTACTTTACAGCCACTCCATGTTTCACGGTACAGGTAGCACCCGCCTGCACTTTTAAAGGGGAATACAGATCCCCTTGCAGGCGGGTGCAGTCAGTGACTGCAAACGCTTGCAAGGGGTTGTCTGGGGCTCCATAGGACCCCCTTTATCCCCTGCACAGTGCTGCTCTCAGGACGCGCACTGTCAGTGCACCTCCTGAGGGCTTTTTTGCCTCTCCGCCCCCGTCAGTAATACGGCATGGGCACAGAGGCAGAGGGATTCCCTCTTTTTTTTTTTCGAAAGTATTGGGTATCAGAGCGCTTTACACGAGCACCAGTTGCGTTACATGAGGACACATTCATTTTTGTTAGGCACGGGGAGATCAAGTGATTTGCCCAGAATGACAGGATGTTGCGCGTCTTACCGAGACTTGAACCCGGTTCCCTAGATTTGAGGTCGACCGTCCTAGCCATTAGGCCAACTCCTTCCCCAGGCAAATTAGGGAACACCCCTTTGTAGATAGCACTGGCGCTTTACGTACTCCAGCGCTATTGGCATTACAGAAGGGGCTGCACAAGCGTCAGTGGCTCCGTCTGTAATACCAATGTGCCCTGGGGGCGCACAAATGCCCGTTGTGCCTGCGGGGCACTTTAATATAATATGGCCCAGGAAGGCAGACTCTTGTCTTGGTGACAAATGGCTCGGGAAGCCCGCCAAGACACTGGAGCACTAAACTTTAGGTGGGCACCCACTCAGGGTGGCACCTACATGCATGTCAACTCACCCCTGACATTAACATCATGTTGGGGTGAAAAAGCACGATGTTTAACACCAAACACAAAACAATTCGGTTGTTCCATAATGGAACTGACTTTCTCAAGTTTTCTCAGTAGCAAGCCCATGTTACTCTATGGACCGCTGGTCACTTGCAATGAAACCTTGTTTTACAGGATTACTGTAGGGATATATATACATAAACATATATATCCACACCTTTAAAATAATGCACTCTACCTCCTGGGCTTTGGAGGACAACCTTAAGAGTGACTTATTTAGAGTAAGGCAGTGGTGTGGCTGTGTAGCACACGGTGTGTGCAGAGTCACTCTGGAGCAGACAGGCTGCTCGTGCAAGGCTGCAATGGCAGACCTGCAGATACACTTTTACTTGGGTCACATAGGGTGGCACAATATAGTGCTGCAGCCCTGGTGACCCCATTTACCACCTTTACCCTGGGTACCATATACTAGGGACTTATAAGGGGCAAAGTACCTTGCCAATTAGGTGTACCAATGTCGTGTAGTTCCTATATATCCTATACAGGACCTGCGCATTCTGGATAACATAAACTGTGGGTTTGGTGGCAGACTGGTTCCGAGCACCCCCACTGGATACGTTAGCCTGTTTGCATTAGCTAGTTCACAGTGCCACTAGAGTCTCCTCTTATCGGGGAGAGAATAGTTCTTGGCAGCCTCAGAACATGACAACCCTGATTCGCCAGGACCGTGGAAACAATATACTACTTTTCGCTCAGTCACTCGTGCTCACTTAGTTTGTCTCAGAGATACACAGAATAAGCAGTCTGGGCGTTTCAATAAGTATTTATTGAACAGTTGTTATTCTAGTGCAGAATAGATGAGCTGCAACAACCATTAGTCAGTAGCAGAGATATATGATTAGCAATACTACAAAAGCAAAGGGATGGTATAGTTCTACCATCTTGCAGAAATCATGAATACTTACAAGTATATAAAACACATGATAAAAAGGTGCGCACTCCTACGATGCCTCCCTAACTAGTTGTACCTAAATGTACCTAGCATCGGTGTAGGTGTTATGCCAAGAATCCCTCTAGGATCTAGTCCACCCCATTACCTGAGAGTTAAAAGAATGTGGGACCCCGTCCTGGTCTCGAGTTGGACACCCCACGAGGGATGTTAGACCACTGCTAGCTGGAGCGTCTGCATGCAGGAACCTCAGCATCTCTGGTCAGTGTGTCAGCCGGAAAGTCACGGTCTCCTCTGTCTGTCTAAGCAAGACATGGTGTATATATACCCACAGGTCTCCCCAGGGGTCCTACCTTGCTGTGTTACTGTGTCGGCCTAAAGGATGACGTCGGGCTTGAGCTTTAACATATATATTATACAGGAGATGTTCGTCCTGCTGTGAGTCCTGCTGTGCTTCCAAGAAGCCTCATGCATAATGTATGAGTTTCGAACCAGGGAAAAACCTGTGTTCTGAATGCAGTGTCGTATCTAGGTAAAAGGTCAGTCCCTATGAACCGTTATGCATGTAATGTAGGGAAGGATATAGGTGAAAGATTACAGTGTTACCTGCGCCAGTATAGGGTACCTATATGGAATATAACACCAATTAACATCACTTTTAGCGTTAAAGCACGGGCACTGGGGCCTGGTTAGCAGGTCCCAGTGCACTATCAGAGTCATAAACCTGCATCTGGCAGTTCTAATGGGGGCAAAAGGTGGGGGGCATCCACAAAGAAGCCCAGTTTCCAACAAATAAATTGCCAATTAACTACATAATGAAAGTTAACTGTGTACTGTGCAGCCTCCAGCAAATATAAAAGTCTGATGCCTTTCAACTCCTTCATGTATGAATGCACAGTCACATATACCAGCATCTACAGACTTTCTATTGACTACTCATGGTCACCTGTAGGCTCTCTGCAAGGACCACTTTGCTATTCATATCACTGGACCTAAACTAATCCACCTAAAACTGTGGCAATATTCACAAAATATAATGCTTTAATCCAGCTGTCTCCAGTTCTGATCACCACTCCTTTCAGAAAAATGCATATTGATAAAACCTGTTTCTCCTGTACAGAGGCAAGATCCTAAATAGTATTCCAGCAAGAGTAAGGCCAATCCATGACAACTTTGAATTCAGAACAGTATGCTCAAACCTGGCGGTTAATGCTCAGATATCTTGCATAGGTCCATTTAGAGGATGATAATTTTTTGTGAGACTTCATGTTTCTTACACTTTTCTGCTACAATGCATGCATAAACTAAACCACAAAACTGTTGTTATATGATTGAAGCATCCATCTGACACAATCATGACACCATATAGACCAGACTACATCCTCCTAATCAAGCGCAAACATCACTAATATTGTTTGTATCTGAAAATGCAAATTTATTATTTTTTAAATCACTCTGTCTCACTTCAAATTTAAGGTCAACCACTAGTTAGTTACAGAATGATTGCCAACCTTGATACATGCCATTTACTGTTTCTTATGCAGGCCACACAAAACCACCTGTAAGAAACTGGAGTATTCGTTGAGGAGGGTAAGTACCCACCTCAAGTAATAATCACAATCATTGTCAGGATGAGAGACTAAAGTCACTAAATAAACCTGAGCTCAACTCCCTGGTTGACATGGCACAGAGCAGGCAGTCTTAACATAGAGGATATATATGTAAATTATTTATGCAATAATAAAATTGAAATGCAAAACAGAAAAATTCCCAAAATTATTTTAGAAAATATTGTAAAAGTTAATAAACAAAATGAAAAAATTCTAATAAGGGGAACTGGAGATATGAATTTTTTTAATTTTAAGTAGAAATAGCACCAAGAAGCACAAAATGGCAATGATAGTCGTTGGTTTTGACCGAATAGGACCTAGGTGCAATTTGATGCTGACCGTGGTGTAGTGAGGGTCGGGTACACTAACCAGGTTTATCTGGGTAAAAGATTTAGCTTTCTGCCTTCAGTCCTTTATGTGTGAATCCACCACGTGAGTAAATTTCTAAAGTTCCCCAGGACCTCAAAGAGTGTCAGGCAGAGGCCAACAGCAGGGTACAGTCCAGGACCAGCAGCCGCTGATCAGCTGGGCAGTTACAGGAAAGGACTCCTGTAGTTTGTTGTATCCCTGTAGCTTGAACAGGGGGTCAGCTTTATTACCCTTGGAGTCCACTTCTTTGTCCTGGGTACTAGAAAGAGCAGGTTCAGTTCATAAGGCCTCTTCTGATCTTCCTCAGGTCAAGGAGTGTTCTGACTTGAGTGCCTGGAGATGCCACATATATGCCAGCTAATGGGTGAGAGCTATGGCTATCCTAGTGTACTTCTACATAAATCCAGTATGACAAAGGTCCTGTACCCACAACAAATCTAGAGACAGTAATTTTGTATAACAAAAGCTGAGTTTCCCTGCAACTAGGCAATACATTCACAAGAATTGCTTTGGCATGCTGTTCTCATCTTTTAAAGTGTGCCCCAGGTGCTATATATAAAACCCCAGCAGATCAGTCAAGCAGAAGTTGACACTCCCACAAGATATGACACTGTAATTTTAAATTGAGATGCCCACAGCCCTACCCTCCATATTTTGGGAGGTTCAGTTGAGTCATCTCTGCCTATTCAGGTCAGCCTCCTGTTTGCTAATGGGAAGCATTTCAAACCTTTTTCATACCTACTCAAATGCTAATTACTGGGTGAGCAAAATGCAAATTAGCCTCCAGGAACCCCAAGCAGACAAAGGGTAATTTTCTAAAGGTTACCTCTCCGTAATATTTAGTAAAAATCCAACTTCACCATTGAATTGGATTTTTAATAACTCTTAAAAATGATAGGTTAATTATTTTTCTAGCTGTTTCCTAACTGAAATGAACATTATTAAAGGTAATAATGTAATACAGTAACAACCGGCACTTCTACTGTGAAAACAGCTTTTGAGTCTTTTTCACTGTAAGGACATGTTTAAAGATAAATTCCTAGATGTCCTACTTTTAAATACAATGCATACTGCCTTATGGGCAATGAGGCCTACATAGGGGTAATACATATTTAAAAGGAAAGCTTTTACCTGTCAAAGAGTGTTATTTTGACAGGCTGAATTTGTGGTTTCACACTGCAACAGCCAGGACACACATAGCAGTCCTGCAGTCAGGTTTGCACTGTCACTAGAGTGAATGGCACAGTGGGTGCTCCTGTCCACTAGTGACATGTAACTTGCAGGTCCTGGGTATACATGAACTAGGGATTTTTAGGTAAGTTAAATATGCAAATCAGGGGAGTATAACAATTTTACTGTTTTGAAAGAAGGAGCACAGGCAGTTTCCTACTAGTTAACAGGGGTACAGCATTCAGAGTTCTATAACCAGCAAAATGTAGGGTTCAGCAAAAACATAAAATAAAAACTGGGGTTACTCAGTAGAAAGGGCAACTTTCCTACATCAACCATGCACAACACACAATGTTGCCTTTTAGCAAATGATCCAGAAGTGCTTTGCTTTTTTTGAGGGAATTAGACTTGAAAGACAGTATCATTGACAACTACATAGCCATTTAGCCTCAACAGTAGTTATTTGCCAAACATTGCTACAAATACATCTGACAAAGTAATTCACTGAGAAAGATTCTGTTTTTATATTGGCATACATGTATAATATTTTACAAATCATTGCTTTCAATCACGTTAGTCTGATTTGATCCAGATTTACAACTTCTTTTGTAACCCTATACCTTGTCTGGGTTCATTCCCAAGACCACATGAGTTAGATTTAAAATATAGCTTTAGAATAGTAAACAGCACTACCCAGTTTTTCAAAGGCTGTGATCAACTCAGTCACTAAGGGGCTCGACATATTGGCTGCTCTTTGAGGATCCTGGAAATAGTAATCTGCAGTTATGTCTGTCCATAAACAGTATGCAAAGTGCAAGAAGAGATATTCTATTGAACCTCTCATTTAAGATCTGGGACTCTCGCCTTTATACTACTTTGATGTAATTAGAAACATCTGTATGATGTCTGCCTGCTGGACATCTCACATGCCCAGCCCCCCCACTCATTCTCCTGCTGGTGCCAACATCCCACTTTGCTGCCTTCCCCATCTCAGGTCTCACACCACATCAGATCGGGAGATACAAGCTAACATTGGCTTCTGCCTTCATCCTACCTGGTAAGTACACATAATATCGAGTTTTTTATATCGATATACATTAATATCGAGTTTAGAATATCGAAAGTAGTAAATATCGATGTTAAGTATATCGATGTAAAAAAATATCGAATTTGTGTGTTGTCAAAAATATCTTTGTGTTAAATGTCGATTGTGAAAATATCGTTATGTCAAAATATCGTTTTACTGTTTTTTTAAATTGTTATGTGTTTGTTTATGGTATTATAATAGTTAATTAACTTTATAACATTTTTAAATTGTAATATAATTTTTAGGAGTGGGATGTTGAGTTTATAGGGAATAAGGGTGGGTAGTGTTTTAAAAAATTGTTTAAAAATATAAAAAAACATCAAAAAATTGCAAATTTAATTTAAAACTTGTTTTTTAGGAGCGGGATGTTGGGTTTATAGGGGATAGGAGAGGGGAATGAATTAAAAAATTTGTTTAAAAATATAAAAAAACAAAAATTGAAAATGTAATTGAAATTGTTGTTTTAGGAGGGGTGTTGGGTTTATAGGGGATCAGGGTGGGTAGTGTTTTAAAAATGTGTTTTAAAATATTAAAAATGTAAAAATGTGTAAAATTATTTAAAAAAAATTTTAGGAGCAGGATGTTGGGTTTTAGGGGATAAGGGTGGGGAGGGTTTTAAAATATTTTTAAAAAGCTAAAAATAAATTACAATTTATGAAAAATAAAAAAATTTGTTTTTAGGAGTCTGATGTGTTTATAGTAAATAAAGGTGTGGAATGTTGTAAACTTTATATTTTTTTAACAAAAGAATTTTTTTAAAAATTAAAAAAATATTAAATTTTAATTTGCTAAATATTAAAATGTTGTGTTGATAGGGGATACATTTGATTAATTTAAAAATTATATTTTTTTAAATTTTAAAATTAAAATATTTAAATTTAAAATAAGCTAAAAATTTAAAATAATAAGAGATATTTGTTTTTTAATAAATTATATATGTGAAATTGCTAATATTTAACAAATATGAGAAATTATTATTTATTAAATAGAAATCAATATTTATGGTGATAATATATTAATACAATTATGTTTTATAATTATTAAACAACATTTCTTATATGGAATTTTTTTAAACTTTTTATTTTAGAATTTTATTTTTTACATTTATTAATTTTGTAATTTATGAATATTAATTTTAAAATTAATACTGAATTGTAGATTTAAATAATTTTAGATTTTGTCATTGTGAATATAAAAATAAATATGTTTAGTGTCCAGCACCTTCGCAGATTTAATATTAATTGTAGTGGGAATAGTATATTATATATGTTTAGTGTCCAGTACCTTCCCTGATTTAATACTCATTGGAGTGGGAATAGTAAATTATATATGTTTAGTGTCCAGCACCTTCCCTGATTTAATATTAATTGGAGTGGGAATAGTAAATTATATATGTTTAGTGTCCAGCATCTTCCCTGATTTAATTATAATTGGAGTGGGAATAGTACATTATATATGTTTAGTGTGCAGCACCTTCCCTGATTTAATACTAATTGGAGTGGGAATAGTAAATTATATATGTTTAGTGTCCAGCACCTGCCCTGGTTTAATATTAATTGGAGTGGGAATAGTAAATTATATATGTTTTGTGCCAAGCACCTTCCCTGATTTAATACTAATTGGAGTGGGAATAGTAAATTATATTTGTTTAGTGTCCAGCACCTTCCCTGATTTAATACTAATTGGAGTGGGAATAGTAAATTATATTTGTTTAGTGTCCAGCACCTTCCCTGATTTAATACTAATTGGAGTGGGAATAGTAAATTATATATGTTTAGTGTCCGGGACCTTCCCTGATTTTATAGTAATTGGAGTGGGAATAGTAAATTATGTATGTTTAGTGTCCAGCACCTTCCCTGATTTAATAGTAATTGGAGTGGGAATAGTAAATTATATATGTTTAGTGTCCAGCACCTTCCCTGATTTAATACTAATTGGAGTGGGAATAGTAAATTATATATGTTTAGTGTCCAGCACCTTCCCTGATTTTATAGCAATTGGAGTGGGAATAGTAAATTATATAGGTTTAGGGGCAGATTTACGGTGAACTAACGCAGCGGGGTACAGCAAGTCATTTTACTGCGCCGCGCTGCGTTAGTTTTGAAGCACAGGGATGCGAC
This sequence comes from Calotriton arnoldi, assembly GCA_963921515.1. Lineage (NCBI taxonomy): Eukaryota > Metazoa > Chordata > Amphibia > Caudata > Salamandridae > Calotriton > Calotriton arnoldi. The sequence goes on from CAWUFW010025613.1 coordinate 29,131, forward strand.
ATATTTACAAGAATATGTCGCATCCTTGTGCTTCCCCCTGCGCTGGCGCACAAACTGCAGCCATGCGCCGGTGCAGGCACCCTTGCACCATGGTGCAGGGATGCCTGCGCCGTGGGGAGATTGTTTTTGTGCAGGAAGGGGAACCTTCCTACACAAAAACAATCACTACAACCATTTTCCTCTTTCAATGCGTGCTGCAGAATGCAGCACGCATTGAAAGAGGAAAACGAGGAGAAATGAAAACATCTAGGGTGGCGTAGCTTTCAGACGCATCTCCAGAGTTACGATTTCTCGTAATTCTGGAGATGTGTCTTGTTCCATGAGTGTTGCGTGGGAACACCCACAGCAACACCCATGGAACGCCCCTTCACCGCAAAGTGCTGCGTGTGAAGGGGCCGTATTTACAGGAGAGGAAAAGTCACGCAGGGTGGCTTTTCCTCTCCTTGTAAATATGGAGCAGCCCCCTGCGCCACCAGTACATCACGAAAAGTGACGTACTGGTGGCGCAGGGGGCTCGTAAATCTGCCCCTTAGTGTCCAGCACCTTCCCTGATGTAATATTAATTGTAGTGGGAATAGTAAATTATATATGTTTAGTGTCCAGCACCTTCCCTGATTTAATATTAATTGGAGTGGGAATAGTAAATTATATATGTTTAGTGTGCAGCACCTTCCCTGATTTAATACTAATTGGAGTGGGAATAGTAAATTATATATGTTTAGTGTCCAGCACATTCCCTGATTTAATACTAATTGGAGTGGGAATAGTAAATTATATATGTTTAGTGTCAAGCACCTTCCCTGATTTAATACTAATTGGAGTGGGAATAGTAAATTATATATGTTTAGTGTCCAGCACCTTCCCTGATTTAATACTAATTGCAGTGGGTATAGTAAATGATATATGTTTAGTGTCTAGCACCTTCCCTGATGTAATACTAATTGGAGTGGGAATAGTAAATGATATATGTTTATAGTTTTGCAAATTATAAAAATTCATGTAGTGTATAGTGGGTATGTGTAAAAATAATCTTATAGTTTGAATTAATAAAAAAATAATTATTATAAATATTTACTAAAACAGATTAATTTATAAAGTACATTGATTTTAAATACATATTTTATTACAAACACAAAGAATACTAAAATAACAAATAAGTCAATAAACATGTAACTTTTTTATTGATATGTTTCTTTATTTTCAAACATTTATTATACATTTTTAGACATAGAGATAAAAAATACAATCTTTACTTTTCAGACATTTAGGGGCCGATTCCGATTTCGGCCGGAAGGGCACCGAACGATGGTCGGAGCCCTTCCGACCGAATCGGAACGTGCCGGCCTGATTCCTTTCCAACCGAGCCATTCCGATGGGCTCGGTCGGAAAGGAATCCGACTGGGATTTCCGGATGGCTTACGACGGGCTCGGTCTTTCCGGCACGAAAAGGCAGTCGGTAACTGTCTTTGGGGGCCCCCAGTAGGGCCCCCATGGGTGCGAGGCCGCCGAATGGCGGCCTGGGGGCACCTATGGTGCCCCTCTGTTGATCGGGTGCCGGCCACAGGGTGCAGGGATGAACTGCACCCCTGCTTTCCACAATGCAAGCATGCATTCCGCTCGGAATGCATGCTCCCATTGTGTAGTATACGAGTGCGACCGAACAGGGTTCGGTCGCATCGTACTTGCAGGGCCGTAACCGACGACAGCAGGTCGGTCGGTTACGGCTCCTGACCGATGTCGGATGGACCTGAGTCCGTCCGACATCGGAATCGGCCCCTATATATTTGCCACATATGCATACTTTTATATAGAATAATTTTGCAAACATAGAGGCTCATTACGATGGTGTATCGATCGCCACTGCCGAGGTGGCGGTGGCAACCGTTACGCCGTCGTAACGAGAAATACCCCCCGCCATATGATGGCGGGTGGTATCCCGGCGGATGCAAAGTCTGTCTGCCGCTTTTCCGCCGGTCGGCAATTGTTCCGATTGCCGGCCGGGCAGTGCTGGGCCAGTAATATGGTGGCGGTGCCTAGCAGGCACCGCCAACCATTTTATGATGTGGGTGGAATACTGGCCCTTCCATGGCGGCGATGCCGCCATGGCAGGGCTGGTGGGGATTGGCTTTGCGGGCCCCTGGGGAGGTGGGGGGTGGTGGGATGCACTTGGGGGGTACCACGTGGTGCCTGCCATGTGGTACAGGGAAAAGCCAGGCATGCGATTTTGACATTGCGGCGGGTTCTGCTGTATGCAGCACCCGCCGCAATGTTAAAATGCGGAATGCGTCCGCCAGGGTGGGGGTCGCATCCTAATTCGCGGTGCGGGACTGCCGCATGTCTGGCGGCCAGTCCCAACACCGCGAGGATGGCGGGCGGACTAAGGTCCGCCCGCCATCCTAATAGGCCCCATAGATTTAAACATTATTAAACTTTATATTAAAGTTATGTATATATTTTAACATAAAATAATGTAGTTCTACATTGCTTTTCAAATATTTTTTATAAGAAATTAATTTTTAATAACAGTTATACATTGCTATTTTGTATTGTAAACATTTATTACTGTAATTTTTTAATAACATTTATGTTTTAACATGTTTTTATTACAAACACTTTTTGGAATTGTTTCACATTTTTTTACATATCATGGTACATTTTAATTAATATTATTTATATGTGAAATAAAAATAATATTAATTATTACATGCATTTTTTTAATACAAACAAGTATATATTTTTTTCACATTTATTTCATGTAGTACATACCTTTATTATACATTGGATATAACATGTATATTTATAGAATTATAATAACAATTATTAAATGTTTAATAATATTTATTATAATTTTACATTACACAAAAATGTAACATAATTTTTATGCATAAGTAATAATTTGTAGTATTTTTAGAAAAATTTCTAGTAATGTATTTATAATGTTCTATCAGTTTAAAAAAGAAATAGATAAATGTTTATTGTTTAAAGCAGCCATATTTGTTTCTACCTTGTATTTTGTAACCGCTCGAGTTTGTTTTAGGTCATTTCTAAGGAGAAAAGCTCGCGGTTGGAAGCTGCGTCCCATCGAGGAAGGTAAGTTTAATTTTCTTTATTTAAACTTTACTTTTAGTTTAATTTGAAGGTAGTTAAGTCGTAGGTAGTGTGTGTAGGGTTAGGTTTTTCAAGTTTTGGTGAGTTTTAGGTTTTAGTTATGTTTTAGCGATATGTCGTCAGTTTGTTAATAGGTGTATGTTAGAAATGTATACATATGTGAAAATATGTTTAAATATGGTGTTAGTAATGTATGTATTAGTATTTTGTTATAGTTTATGTGGATGTTTGTGTGGGTGGGATTGTTCTTTTTCTTTACAGGTTTTGGTCGTTTGAAGTAGCGGTTGGGAGAAGATTGCGTTTTTTTAGATAAGGAAGTGTGTATTAGTTTTAGCAAACTAATAATTATTTTACACTTTCTTAATTTTTCGAGTTTTCATGGAGCGTTTCTTTTTTTAAATACGTTTTTCGGGATTTTTATGGTTTATCGTTTGTGGAGTTACCACCGGTGGATTGATTTTTAAACAGTTGTATTTTTGCATTTTTGGGGGGGATTTTTTTGTTCAATTGGTATTAGGATATCCTTTCTTCAGCTACGGAAACAGTAAGTAATTTTAATCATTTATTGTGGAAGGGAAATGTGTAAAAAAGCAGTGTTATTGTTATTTATATTTTAAGAAATATAATTAATATGTCCATATATATTTTGTATATTAATAAATATATTTGACAAATTAATTATATTGCAGGAAATATAAAAATTATATTTATTTGTTTGCTTTGATTTTGGTGATGAGTATTTGGCTATTTTGAGTTTTTTTTAGTTAAAGTAGCGTTTTAGCTATTGTTTCAAGATATTCTAGGCCTTTAGTTGTTGGATATAGTCTTACTTTATATTGTAAGTATTCAAACATTTGTTTAGTTTGTTTGGTAAGTTTTGAGCCTATTTGTGATACAGACTGCTTCATTCTTAGTTGTTGGTAGCTCTGTTCTTTTTGGATAGATAGTAATAGTTTATGTAGAGTTGGTGGAGTTCTGCCTGTTGTTGCTTGGAAGGCATTATGCCATCCTTCAACAGCATTGTTAGTTTTAGCTTCTTTATTTAGTGTACTGTGATATAATTCCACCATGAAATGTGGTATTTAGGTTGCCTTCTGTGTCCAGATCTGTGTAGCCTTCCCACCCAGGTATCCTCAAAGTAGTCAAGAAGGGGACTTAGGGGCCGATCACAATGGCGGGCGGATCGCCCCCGCTGGGCCGGCGGTGGTCACCGCCAGCCCGGCGGGGGCGATCCGCCCGCCATCCAGACCGCAAAGACCCCCCGCCATATCATGATGGCTGGGGGGTCCGCCGGTCGAATATTGTGGCGGTATCTGGAAGACACCGCCATCCATATTGCGATGCAGGCTGCGAACAGCCTTTCCATGGCTGCATTGCCATGGAAAGGCTGGCGGTTCCTGCTTTTGGGGACCCGTAGCGGGCCCCCATATAGTTGGGGGGGTGGGGGGTGCACATGGGGGGTACCTATGGTACCCCCCTGATTTTGCATGTACAAGGTGGCAGGCACCGCGCGGTGCCTGTCACGTTGTGCATGTAAAAGCACAACATGTTTATTTTACATTGCTGCGGGTGCTGCCTGCAGCACCGCCGCCGCAATGTAAAATATACGGGATGCACCCGCCAGTGTGGCGGGCGCATCCTAATGTGTACTGCGGGACCGCCGCACCTATGGTGGGCGGTCCCTATTGCATATGCGATGGCGGGCGGACTTTGTCCGCCCGCCATCGTGATCGGCCCCTTAGATTTTGCTCATTTTGTTGATAGTATGCACTTTCTATTAATAAGTTGTAGTGTTCGGCTACGTCAGTAACTGGGACGTAGGCCAGTGCTATAAGTTTTTTTATTTGATATGCAAAGGAGCTATTTGTTGCATATTTAACACTTAGGGGCTGATTAGGATGGCCGACGTGGTTGCGGAAAAAGACGTCCGCATGTACCGCGGTAAAACCGGCGGTCAGATTAGGATGCACTGCTCGAAAATTCCGACCGCGGTGGACGGATTCAACAAAACTCTGCTGGGAACGACCGGAAACGCCATGGAAAGACCCAAAAACACCAATCGTGCAGCGGAATATCCGCAAGTGAAATTATGATACGATGGCGGAGCCAGCGGAACGATCAGTTGTTCTCGACCACCATTTTGCACATCACACACCATGGCACAGAAAAAAATGCCAAAATTCACTGACAATGAGTTGTCAGTCATATTAGATGAGATAATCAGAGTAGAACCACATTTGTTTGGAAGCATGGTCCAACAGACACCAGTAGCCAGAAAAAATCAACTGTGGGAAAGGATAGTTAACAAAGTCAATGCAGTAGGGACCACCCTGCGCAGCCTGCATGACATCAAGAGGAGGTGGCATGACCTCAAGAGCAGGGTGAAAGAGCGAGCCAATAAGAACCATGAGCTGGCTCAGAGGGCTGGCGGTGGCCTTCCCATTCCACCACTAACATTCACCGAATGGGAGGAGAAGGTGCTTGCCATACTGCATCCAGAGAGTCTCACAGGAATACCCGGGGGAGTGGAGGCTGGTAAGTATCAACACATTTCTCCCATTAAACTGCTATGTACTGTCTTGCACAACTAGAAAGCTACACTTCCTAGACAAAAATGCACTTACGTGCAACACACTCTTCCCAACACATGACTCACATATCTAACATTTCCTTCCTCTGAATCACCTCAAAGGTAGCTACCAATATTTCCATGGGGGCATGTGTACAGGCAGGCAGCACTACAACTCCCACCAGGAACCCTTGTCTCACAGCTGGGCAATATGGAACACTCCCCCCCACCCAGAACCATGTGGCAGCCATTTCATTGCTCTACTCAAACCTACAGGTAGGTAGCCATCTTAACAGGGAGGGGGGTTTGTGGGTAGGAAGCCAGCACTACAACTCCCACCAGGCCCCCTTGTCCCACAGCTGGGCAAGATGGTGCACCCCCAACACCCAGAACCATGTGGCAGCCATTTCATTGCTCTACTCAAACTAACAGGTTGGTAGCCATCATAACAGGGAGGGGGTCTGTGGGTAGGAAGCCAGCACTACAACTCCCACCAGGCCCCCTTGTCCCACAGCTGAGCAAGATGGAGCACCCCCACACCCAGAACCATGTGGCATCCATTTCATTGCTCTACTCAAACTCACAGGTAGGTAGCCTTCTCATGCTCTCTTGTCTCACCCCTGAGCAGGATGAAACACTCACCCCACCCAATAGCCATGTGTAACCCATTCTCTTCCTCTGCTCCACTTTCACAGGGAGGTAGCCATCTTAACAGGGAGGGGTGTTTGTCAACAGGCAGCCAGCAGTACAACTCCCACCAGGCCCCTTTGTCCCACAGCTGAGCAAGATGGAGCACCCCCACACCCAGAACCATGTGGCAGCCATTTCATTGCTCCACTCAAACTTATAGGTAGGTAGCCATCATAACAGGGAGGGGGTCTGTGAACAGGCAGGCAGCACTACAATTCCGACCAGGCCCCCTTGTCCCACAGCGGAGCAAGATGGAGCACCCCCACACCCAGAACCACGTGGCAGCCATTTCATTGCTCTACTCAAACTCACAGGTAGGTAGCCTTCTCATGCTCTCTTGTCTCACCCCTGAGCAGGATGGAACACTCACCCCACCCAAGAGCCATGTGTAACCCATTCTCTTCCTCTGCTCCACTTTCACAGGGAGGTAGTCATCTTAACAGGGAGGGGTGTTTGTGGACAGGCAGCCAGCACTACAACTCCCACCAGGCCCCCTTGTCCCACAGCTGAGCACGATGGAGGACCCCCCACACCCAGAACCATGTGGCAGCCATTTCATTTCTCCACTCAAACTTAGAGGTAGGTAGCCATCTTAACAGGGAGGGGGGTCTGTAGACAGGCAGGCAGCACTACAACTCCCACCAGGCCCCCTTGTCCCACAGCTGAGCAAGATGGAGCACCCCCCACACCCAGGACCATGTGGCAGCCATTTCATTGCTCTACTCAAACTCACAGGTAGGTAGCCTTCTCATACTCTCTTGTCTCACCCCTGAGCAGGATGGAACACTCACCCCACCCAAGAGCCATGTGTAACCTATTATCTTCCTCTGCTCCACTTTCACAGGGAGGTAGCCATCTTAACAGGGAGGGGTGTTTGTGTACAGGCAGCCAGCACTACAACTCCCACCAGGCCCCCTTGTCCCACAGCTGAGCAAGATGGAGCACCCCCCACACCCAGAACAATGTGGCAGCCATTTCATTGCTCTACTCAAACTTACAGGTAGGTAGCCATCTTAACAGGGAGGGGGGTTTGTGGGTAGGAAGCCAGCACTACAACTCCCACCAGGCCCCCTTGTCCCACAGCTGGGCAAGATGGTGCACCCCCAACACCCAGAACCATGTGGCAGCCATTTCATTGCTCTACTCAAACTAACAGGTTGGTAGCCATCATAACAGGGAGGGGGGGTCTGTGGGTAGGAAGCCAGCACTACAACTCCCACCAGGCCCCCTTGTCCCACAGCTGAGCAAGATGGAGCACCCCCCACACCCAGAACCATGTGGCATCCATTTCATTGCTCTACTCAAACTCACAGGTAGGTAGCCTTCTCATGCTCTCTTGTCTCACCCCTGAGCAGGATGAAACACTCACCCCACCCAATAGCCATGTGTAACCCATTCTCTTCCTCTGCTCCACTTTCACAGGGAGGTAGCCATCTTAACAGGGAGGGGTGTTTGTGGACAGGCAGCCAGCACTACAACTCCCACCAGGCCCCCTTGTCCCACAGCTGAGCAATATGGAGGACCCCCACACCCAGAACCATGTGGCAGCCATTTCATTGCCCCACTCAAACTTACAGGTAGGTAGCCATCTTAACAGGGAGGGGGTTCTGTGGACAGGCAGGCAGCACTACAACTCCCACCAGGCCCCCTTTACCCACAGCTGAGCAAGATGGGGCACCCCCACACCCAGAACCACGTGGCAGTCATTTCATTGCTCTACTCAAACTCACAGGTAGGTAGCCTTCTCATGCTCTCTTGTCTCACCCCTGAGCAGGATGGAACACTCACCCCACCCAAGAGCCATCTGTAACCTATTCTCTTCCTCTGCTCCACTTTCACAGGGAGGTAGCCATCTTAACAGGGAGGGGTGTTTGTCAACAGGCAGCCAGCAGTACAACTCCCACCAGGCCCCTTTGTCCCACAGCTGAGCAAGATGGAGCACCCCCCACACCCAGAACCATGTGGCAGCCATTTCATTGCTCCACTCAAACTTATAGGTAGGTAGCCATCATAACAGGGAGGGGGGTCTGTGAACAGGCAGGCAGCACTACAATTCCGACCAGGCCCCCTTGTCCCACAGCGGAGCAAGATGGAGCACCCCCCACACCCAGAACCACGTGGCAGCCATTTCATTGCTCTACTCAAACTCACAGGTAGGTAGCCTTCTCATGCTCTCTTGTCTCACCCCTGAGCAGGATGGAACACTCACCCCACCCAAGAGCCATGTGTAACCCATTCTCTTCCTCTGCTCCACTTTCACAGGGAGGTAGCCATCTTAACAGGGAGGGGTGTTTGTGGACAGGCAGCCAGCACTACAACTCCCACCAGGCCCCCTTGTCCCACAGCTGAGCAAGATGGAGGACCCCCCACACCCAGAACGATGTGGCAGCCATTTCATTGCTCCACTCAAACTTAGAGGTAGGTAGCCATCTTAACAGGGAGGGGGGTCTGTGGACAGGCAGGCAGCACTACAACTCCCACCAGGCCCCCTTGTCCCACAGCTGAGCAAGATGGAGCACCCCCCACACCCAGAACCATGTGGCAGCCATTTCATTGCTCTACTCAAACTCACAGGTAGGTAGCCTTCTCATACTCTCTTGTCTCACCCCTGAGCAGGATGGAACACTCACCCCACCCAAGAGCCATGTGTAACCTATTATCTTCCTCTGCTCCACTTTCACAGGGAGGTAGCCATCTTAACAGGGAGGGGTGTTTGTGTACAGGCAGCCAGCACTACAACTCCCACCAGGCCCCCTTGTCCCACAGCTGAGCAAGATGGAGCACCCCCCACACCCAGAACAATGTGGCAGCCATTTCATTGCTCTACTCAAACTAACAGGTAGGTAGCCATCATAACACGGAGGGGGGTCTGTGGGTAGGAAGCCAGCACTACAACTCCCATCAGGGCCCCTTGTCCCACAGCTGAGCAAGATGGAGCACCCCCACACCCAGAACCATGTGGCATCCATGTCATTGCTCTACTCAAACTCACAGGTAGGTAGCCTTCTCATGCTCTCTTGTCTCACCCCTGAGCAGGATGAAACACTCACCCCACCCAAGAGACATGTGTAACCCATTCTCTTCCTCTGCTCCACTTTCACAGGGAGGTAGCCATCTTAACAGGGAGGGGTGTTTGTGGACAGGCAGCCAGCACTACAACTCCCACCAGGCCCCCTTGTCCCACAGCTGAGCAAGATGGAGGACCCCCACACCCAGAACCATGTGGCAGCCATTTCATTGCCCCACTCAAACTTACAGGTAGGTAGCCATCTTAAAAGGGAGGGGGTTCTGTGGACAGGTAGGCAGCACTACAACTCCCACCAGGCCCCCTTGTCCCACAGCTGAGCAAGATGGAGCACCCCCACACCCAGAACCATGTGGCAGCCATTTCATTGCTCTACTCAAACTCACAGGTAGGTAGCCTTCTCATGCTCTCTTGTCTCACCCCTGAGCAGGATGGAACACTCACCCCACCCAAGAGCCATGTGTAACCTATTCTCTTCCTCTGCTCCACTTTCACAGGGAGGTAGCCATCTTAACAGGGAGGGGTGTTTGTGAACAGGCAGCCAGCAGTACAACTCCCACCAGGCCCCCTTGTCCCACAGCTGAGCAAGATGGAGCAGCCCCCAGACCCAGAACCATGTGGCAGCCATTTCATTGCTCCAGTCAAACTTACAGGTAGGTAGCCATCATAACAGGGAGGGGGGTCTGTGAACAGGCAGGCAGCACTACAATTCCGACCAGGCCACCTTGTCCCACAGCGGAGCAAGATGGAGCACCCCCCACTCCCAGAACTACGTGGCAGCCATTTCATTGCTCTACTCAAACTCACAGGTAGGTAGCCTTCTCATGCTCTCTTGTCTCACCCCTGAGCAGGATGGAACACTCACCCCACCCAAGAGCCATGTGTAACCCATTCTCTTCCTCTGCTCCACTTTCACAGGGAGGTAGCCATCTTAACAGGGAGGGGTGTTTGTGGACAGGCAGCCAGCACTACAACTCCCACCAGGCCCCCTTGTCCCACAGCTGAGCAAGATGGAGGACCCCCCACACCCATAACCATGTGGCAGCCATTTCATTGCTCCAGTCAAACTTACAGGTAGGTAGCCATCTTAACAGGAAGGGGGTCTGTGGACAGGCAGGCAGCACTACAACTCCCACCAGGCCCCCTTGTCCCACAGCTGAGCAAGATGGAGCACCCCCCACACCCAGAACCATGTGTCAGCCATTTCATTGCTCTACTCAAACTCACAGGTAGGTAGCCTACTCATACTCTCTTGTCTCACCCCTGAGCAGGATGGAACACTCACCCCACCCAAGAGCCATGTTTAACCTATTATCTTCCTCTGCTCCACTTTCACAGGGAGGTAGCCATCTTAACAGGGAGGGGTGTTTGTGGACAGGCAGCCAGCACTACAACTCCCACCAGGCCCCCATGTCCCACAGCTGAGCAAGATGGAGCACCCCCCACACCCAGAACAATGTGGCAGCCATTTCATTGCTCCACTCAAACTTACAGGTAGGTAGCCATCATAACAGGGAGGGGGGTCTGTGGACAGGCAGGCAGCACTACAACTCCCACCAGGCCCCCTTGTCCCACAGCTGATCAAGATGGAGCACCCCCCACACCCAGAACCACGTGGCAGCCATTTCATTGCTCTACTCAAACTCACAAGTAGGTAGCCTTCTCATGCTCTCTTGTCTCACCCCTGAGCAGAATGGAACACTCACCCCACCCAAGAGCCATGTGTAACCTATTCTCTTCCTCTGCTCCACTTTCACAGGGAGGTAGCCATCTTAACAGGGAGGGGTGTATGTGGACAGGCAGCCAGCACTGCAACTCCCACCAGGCCCCCTTGTCCCACAGCTGAGCAAGATGGAGCACCCCCAACACGCAGAACCATGTGGCAGCCATTTCATTGCTCTACTCAAACTAACAGGTAGGTAGCCATCATAACAGGGAGGGGGGTCTGTGGGTAGGAAGCCAGCACTACAACTCCCACCAGGCCCCCTTGTCCCACAGCTGAGCAAGATGGAGCACCCCCCACACCCAGAACCATGTGGCATCCATTTCATTGCTCTACTCAAACTCACAGGTAGGTAGCCTTCTCATGCTCTCTTGTCTCACCCCTGAGCAGGATGAAACACTCACCCCACCCAAGAGCCATGTGTAACCCATTCTCTTCCTCTGCTCCACTTTCACAGGGAGGTAGCCATCTTAACAGGGAGGGGTGTTTGTGGTCAGGCAGCCAGCACTACAACTCCCACCAGGCCCCCTTGTCCCACAGCTGAGCAAGATGGAGGACCCCAAACACCCAGAACCATGTGGCAGCCATTTCATTGCCCCACTCAAACTTACAGGTAGGTAGCCATCTTAACAGGGAGGGGGTTCTGTGGACAGGCAGGCAGCACTACAACTCCCACCAGGCCCCCTTGTCCCACAGCTGAGCAAGATGGAGCACCCCCACACCCAGAACCATGTGGCAGCCATTTCATTGCTCTACTCAAACTCACAGGTAGGTAGCCTTCTCATGCTCTCTTGTCTCACCCCTGAGCAGGATGGAACACTCACCCCACCCAAGAGCCATGTGTAACCTATTCTCTTCCTCTGCTCCACTTTCACAGGGAGGTAGCCATCTTAACAGGGAGGGGTGTTTCTGAACAGGCAGCCAGCAGTACAACTCCCACCAGGCCCCCTTGTCCCACAGCTGAGCAAGATGGAGCACCCCCACACCCAGAACCATGTGGCAGCCATTTCATTGCTCCACTCAAACTTATAGGTAGGTAGCCATCATAACAGGGAGGGGGTCTGTGGACAGGCAGGCAGCACTACAACTCCCACCAGGCCCCCTTGTCCCACAGCTGAGCAAGATGGAGCACCCCCCACACCCAGAACCATGTGGCAGCCATTTCATTGCTCTACTCAAACTCACAGGTAGGTAGCCTTCTCATGCTCTCTTGTCTCACCCCTGAGCAGGATGGAACACTCACCCCACCCAAGAGCCACGTGTAACCTATTATCTTCCTCTGCTCCACTTTCACAGGGAGGTAGCCATCTTAACAGGGAGGGGTGTTTGTGGACAGGCAGCCAGCACTACAACTCCCACCAGGCCCCCTTGTCCCACAGCTGAGCAAGATGGAGCACCCCCCACACCCAGAACCATGTGGCAGCCATTTCATTGCTTCACTCAAACTTACAGGTAGGTAGCCATCATAACAGGGAGGGGGGTCTGTGAACAGGCAGGTAGCACTACAATTCCGACCAGGGCCCCTTGTCCCACAGCGGAGCAAGATGGAGCACCCCCCACACCCAGAACCACGTGGCAGCCATTTCATTGCTCTACTCAAACTCACAGGTAGGTAGCCTTCTCATGCTCTCTTGTCTCACCCCAGAGCAGGATGGAACACTCACCCCACCCAAGAGCCATGTGTAACCCATTCTCTTCCTCTGTTCCACTTTCACAGGGTGGTAGCCATCTTACCAGGGAGGGGTGTTTGTGGACAGGCAGCCAGCACTGCAAATCCCACCAGGCCCCCTTGTCCCACAGCTGAGCAAGATGAAGCACCCCCCACACCCAGAACTATGTGGCAGCCATTTAATTGCTCTACTCAAACTAACAGGTAGGTAGCCATCTTAACAGGGAGGGGGTCTGTGGGTAGGAAGCCAGCACTACAACTCCCACCAGGCCCCCTTGTCCCACAGCTGAGCAAGATGGAGCACCCCCCACACCCAGAACCATGTGGCAGCCAATTCATTGCTCTACTCAAACGTACAGGTGGGTAGCCATCTTAACAGGGAGGGGGTCTGTGGGTAGGAAGCCAGCACTACAACTCCCACCAGGCCCCCTTGTCCCACAGCTGAGCAAGATGGAGCACCCCCCACACCCAGAACCATGTGGCAGCCATTTCATTGCTCTACTCAAACGTACAGGTGGGTAGCCATCTTAACAGGGAGGGGGGTCTGTGGACAGGCAGGCAGCACAACAACTCCCACCAGGCCACCTTGTCCCACAGCTAAGCAAGATGGAGCACCCCCCCACCCAGAACCATGTGGCAGCCATTTCCCTCCACTGTGTCACCTAACAGGTAGGTAGTCAGTGCATGCACCCTGCCATCCTTCTCAAAATGCATGGAGCCATATGACAACACCAGCCCTCACATGTCAGCAAACTTGGCATAGATCCAAAAGTCACATCCAGTGTGCAGACAGCTTT
>CAWUFW010025614.1:0-42702 GCA_963921515.1 Calotriton arnoldi
CAGCTAACTATATCTCGCGCCCCATAATGCACTGCTGATGACGTCACATATTACATCACTCATGACATGGTCAGTGACATCACTGATGACATCACTGATGACATCTCAAATGACATCACTGATGACATCACTGATGACATCATCCAGTGACTGTGTGTTTCTGTAAAGTTTAAATATGTTTAATATATATAGGGAAAGGCGTATTGAAGAATGAGTGGGTGTATAAGTGTCTGAATGGATGATTTAGTATGTGCGTGACTGACTTTACAAGTGAGTGATTAAACGTATCTTACTGAATGCATGGGTTAGTGACTAAACTGTGTGAATGTCTGTATCTGTTTGTTGTAGTGTAAGTGGATGCATGGATTTGTGAATAGCTACATGAGTGTCTATATGGGTTATTGATTGGTTCTCTGAGTATCTGTATGGCTGCCTGAGTGTTTTTGTGGGTGGGGTGTGTGTGACTCTGTACATAGATGTGTGAGTGGGTGATTCACTGGGTGCATGATTTCAAGAGTGCATCTGTGATGGACTGCTTGGGTGGGTGAGTGTATGTATGGGTGTGTTAGTGAGTGAATGTATATCTCAGTGGTACATGTGCGAGTAACTACATATGTAAAAGGCAGTATATATGTGTGTTAGAGTATTTAAATGGCTATAAGTGAGAGTGTGTGATTGTGAGAGTGGCTGTCTGGATGCGTGTGTGCTTGTATCAGTTATTGTATAAGAGCGTAAGAATGTGCTAGTATTTGTATGAGTAAGTGAGCTGGTGTGTGTATAACTGTATAGGTGAGTAAATAGGTGTGTGATTAATTTTTTGCATGACTGACTAGGTGTGTGAGTACCTCTATGGATGAGTGGCGATGTGTGAGTGTTTATATAGGTGTATGAGTGCATATGATAGTCCTGTACTGAGTGACTGTAAGTATGAGTGACTGTACGGGTGAGTAAGTAGATGTGTGTGTGTAGACCTAAGAATCAGTGAGTGGGTATGTAGTTATTGGTATTGGAGTGTGTATGGTTTTGAGAATGGCAGTCTGCAATTTAGAGTGGGTGTATCAAAAGTTATATTAGGGTGTGAGAAGATGCATGAAATTATCACATGGATGATGTCATCAGTGATGTCATTTGAGATGTCATCAGTGATGTCATCAGTGATGTCACTGACCATGTCATGAGTGATGTAATATGTGACATCATCAGCAGTGCATTGCGGGGCGCGAGTTATAGTTAGCTGAACTAACTATAACGGGGGAATTTCTATGGTTTTGTACGAGTGAAATGTCCAACTAACTATAACTGTCCCTAAAACCTATGGTTTTTTCAGTGAATTTCAAAGGTTTTTAAATGCTAATTTCTAACTATATCGTGTCTGAAACCTATGGTTTTTTCAGTGAATTTCAAAGGTTTTTAAATGCTAATTTCTAACTATAACGTGCCTGAAACCTATGATTTTTTAAGTGAATTTCAAAGGTTTTTTAAATGCTAGTTTCTAACTATGCCTACAGAGGTAGGACATGTGAAGAAAGAAGAAAAACGCACAGAAAGAAGCAAAAGATGTGCAGAAAGAACCAACAGAGGAGCAGAAAGAGGACTTGTTGCAAAATCATCCTGTGGACACAACTTTTTCAGACGGGTACTGGTGGTAACTGACTCTGACTAACCTGAGCCAGTGCTATGCTAAAAGACACTTAGAATACAGTGAAAACACCTACATACACTAGGGAACACTATGCGTTGGGGTACCCCTGTGATTAGCATGACCTCCTCTGTAAGTCCCTAGTACATAATAGGGCAGGGGATTAAAACTACCTCTTAAAACGCGCTACAGGGCGCGTTTGCACAGTGGTGAAGGGAGGGGGCCTGAGGTGACATGTGTGCAAACGCACCCCGTGGCGCGTTTTAAGTTGCGGGATTAAGTCCCCTTGAATCCTGAGGGTCCCTGGGGCCCAACTAGGTCCCCAGGTACCTACAGTTAGGACCACAGAGCTGAGTTGCAGAGAGGCGTTCCGAGGCCACACACCTTTTTCACCTCTCTGCAACGCAACTCTGTTGTGCTTACTGAAGGTACCTGGTGGGCTAGTTGGCCCCCAGGTTCCCTCAGGATTCAAGGGAATGAATTCCCCAACTTAAAACGCACCACAGGGTGTGTTTGAGCACATGTCACCTGAGGCCCCGACCCCTCCCTTCACCACTGTGCAAACGCGCCCCGTGGTGCGTTTTAAGTTGGGGGATTAGGTCACCTTGAATCCTAAGGGTCCCTGGGGCCCAACTAGCCCACCAGGTACTTCCAGTAAGCACCACAGGCCTGCGTTGCAACGCCTGTAACAAATTGTGCAGTTGTGTTTAGGTAGTGAAGAGGGTCGTGCTGGGGGTAGTGTTTTAGGGTTTAGGGTAGTGCAGTGGTGTTTGTGTAGTGTAGGGGTCATGCTGGGGGTAGATTTAGGGTTTAGGGTAGTGCAGTGGTGTTTGGGTAGTGTAGGGAGTCGTGCTGGGGGAGTGTTTTAGGGTTTAGGGTAGTGCAGTGGTGTTTGGAGAGTGTAGGGGGTAGTGTTTTAGGGTAATGCAGTGGTTTTTGGGTAGTGTAGGAGGTCGTGCTGGGGTTGTGATTTAGGGTAGTGCAGTGGTGTTTGGGTAGTGTAGGGGGTAGTGCTGGGGTAGTGTTTTAGGGTTTAGGGTAGTGCAGTGGTGTTTGGATAGTGTAGGGAGTACTGCTGGGGGTAGTGTTTTAGGGTTTAGGGTAGTGCAGTGGTGTTTGGGTAGTGTAGGGGATCGTGCTGGGGTAGTTTTTAGGGTTTAGGGTAGTGCAGTGGAGTCTGTGTAATGTAGGGGGTAGTGTTTTAGGGTTTATGGTAGTGCAGTTGTGTTTGTGTAGTGTAGGGGGTCGTGCTGGGGGTAGTGTTTTAGGGTTTAGGGTAGTGCAGTGGTGATTGTGTAGTGTAGGAGGTCGTGTTTTAGGGTTTAGGGTAGTGCAGTGGTCTTTGGGTAGTGTAGGGAGTCGTGCGGGGGTAGTGTTTTAGGGTTTAGGGTAGTGCAGTGGTCTTTGGGTAGTAGAGGGGTCGTGCGGGGGGTAGTGTTTTAGGGTTTAGGGTAGTGCATTGGTGTTTGGGTAGTGTAGGGGGTCATGCGGGGGGTAGTGTTTTAGGGTTTAGGGCAGTGCAGTGGTGTTCGGGTAGTGTAGGGGGGTCGTCCTGGGGGTAGTGTTTTATGGTTTAGGGCACTGCAGTGGTGTTCGGGTAGTGTAGGGGGTCATGCTGGGGGAGTGTTTTAGGGTTTAGGGCAGTGCAGTGATGTTTGGGTAGTGTAGGGGTCGTGCTGGGGAGTGTTTGAGGGTTTAGGGAGTGCAGTGGTGTTCGGGTAGTGTAGGGGGTCATGCTGGGGGAGTATTTTAGCATTTAGGGTAGTGCAGTGGTGTTCGGGTAGTGTAGGGGTCGTGCTGGGGGTAGTGTTTTAGGGTTTAGGGCAGTGCAGTGGTTTTGGGCAGTGTAAGGGGTCGTGCTGGGGGAGGTGTTTTAGGGTTTAGGGCAGTGCAGTGGTGTTCGGGCAGTGTAGGGGGTCGTGCTGGGGGTGGTGTTTCAGGATTTAGGGCAGTGCAGTGGTGTTCGGGCAGTGTAGGGGGTCGTGCAGGGAGTGGTGTTTCAGGGTTTAGGGCAGTGCAGTGGTGTTCAGGCAGTGTAGGGGGTCATGCAGGGGTGGTGTTTCAGGGTTTAGGGCAGTGGTTTTCGGGCAGTGTAGGGGGTCGTGCTGGGGGTGGTGTTTCAGGGTTTGGGGCAGTGCAGTGGTGTTTGGGCAGTGAAGGGGGTAATGCTGGGGGTGGTGTTTCAGGGTTTTGGGCAGTGCAGTGGTGTTCGGGCAGTGTAGGGGGTCATGCGGGGGTGGTGTTTCAGTGTTTAGGGCAGTGCAGTGGTGTTCAGGCAGTGTAGGGGGTCGTGCTGGTGGTGGTGTTTCAGGGTTTAGGGCAGTGCAGTGGTGTTCGGGCAGTGTAGTTGGTCGTGCTGGGGCTGGTGTTTCAGGGTTTAGGGCAGTGCAGTGGTGTTTGGGCAGTGTAGGGTGTCATGCTGGGGCTGGTGTTTCAGGGTTTAGGGCAGTGCAGTGGTGTTCGGGCAGTGTCGGGGGTGGTGCAGGGGGTGGTGTTTCAGGGTTTAGGGCAGTGCAGTGGAGTTCGGGCAGTATAGGGGGTCGTGCAGGGGTGGTGTTTCAGGCTTTAGGGCAGTGCAGTGGTGTTCGGGCAGTGTAGGGGGTCGTGCTGGGGCTGGTGTTTCAGGGTTTAGGGCAGTGCAGTGGTGTTCGGGCAGTGTAGGGGGTCATGCTGGGGCTGGTGTTTCAGGGTTTAGGGCAGTGCAGTGATGTTCGGGCAGTGTAGGGGGTCGTGCTGGGGCTGGTGTTTCAGGGTTTAGGGCAGTGCAGTGATGTTCGGGCAGTGTAGGGGGTCATGCTGGGGCTGGTGTTTCAGGGTTTAGGGCAGGGCAGTGGTGTTCGGGCAGTGTAGGTGGTCGTGCTGGGGCTGGTGTTTCAGGGTTTAGGGCAGTGCAGTGGTGTTCGGGCACTGTAGGGGGTCATGCTGGGGGTTGTGTTTCAGGGTTTAGGGCAGTGCAGTGGTGTTCGGGCAGTGTAGGGGGTCGTGCTGGGGCTAGTGTTTCAGGATTTAGGGCAGAGCAATTGTGTTCAGGCAGTGTAGGGGTTGTGGTGGCGGTGGTGTTTCAGGGTTTAGGGCAGTGCAGTGGTGTTCGGGCAGTGTAGGGGGTCGTGCTGGGGGTGGTGTTTCAGGATTTAGGGCAGAGCAATGGTGTTCAGGCAGTGTAGGGGTTGTGCTGGCGGTGGTGTTTCAGGGTTTAGGGCAGTGCAGTGGTGTTCGGGCAGTGTAGGGGGTCTTGCTGGGGGTGGTGTTTCAGGGTTTAGGGCAGTGGTGTTCGGGCAGTGTAGGGGGTCTTGCTGGGGGTGGTGTTTCAGGGTTTAGGGCAGTGGTGTTCGGGCAGTGTAGGGGGTCTTGCTGGGGGTGGTGTTTCAGGGTTTAGGGCAGTGCAGTGGTGTTCGGGCAGTGTAGGGGGTCTTGCTGGGGCTGGTGTTTCAGGGTTTAGGGCAGTGCAGTGGTGTTCGGGCAGTGTAGGGGTTGTGCTGGGGCTGTTGTTTGAGGGTTAAAGGCAGTGCAGTGGTGTTCGGGCAGTGTAGGGGGTCGTGCTGAGGCTGGTGTTTCAGGGTTTAGGGCAGTGCAGTGGTTTTCGGGCAGTGTAAGCGGTCGTGCTGGGGCTGGTGTTTCAGGGTTTAGGTCAGTGCAGTGGTGTTTGGGCAGTGTACGGGGTTGTCCTGGGGCTGGTTTTTCAGTGTTTAGGGCAGTGCAGTGGTGTTCGGGCAGTGTAGGGGGTCGTGCTGGGGGTGGTGTTTCAGGGTTTAGGGCAGTGCAGTGGTGTTCGGGCAGTGTAGGGGGTCGTGCTGGGGCTGGTGTTTCAGGGTTTAGGGCAGTGCAGTGGTGTTCGGGCAGTGTAGGGGGTCGTGCTAGGGCTGGTGTTTCAGGGTTTTGGGCAGAGCTGTGGTGTTCGGGCAGTGTAGTGGGTCGTGCTGGGGTGGTGTTTCAGGGTTTAGGGCAGTGCAGTAGTGTTCGGGCAGTGTAGGGGGTCTTGCTGGGGGTGGTGTTTCAGGGTTTAGGGCAGTGTAGGGGGTCTTGCTGTGGGTGATGTTTCAGGGTTTAGGGCAGTGCAGTGGTGTTCGGGCAGTGTAGGGGGTCTTGCTTTGGGTAGTGTTTCAGGGTTTAGGGCAGTGCAGTGGTGTTCGTGCAGTGTAGGGGGTCGTGCTGGGGTGGTGTTTCAGGGCTTAGGGCAGTGCAGTAGTGTTCGGGCAGTGTAGGGGGTCATGCAGGGGGTGGTGTTTCAGGGTTTAGGGCAGTGCAGTGGTGTTCGGGCAGTGTAGGGGGTGCCTACTGGGGGTGGTGTTTTTGGGTTTAGGGCAGTGCAGTGGTCTTCGGGCAGTGTAGGGGGTCGTGCAGGGGTGGTGTTTCAGGGTTTAGGGCAATGCAGTGGTGTTCGGGCAGTGCAGGGGGTTGTGCTGGGGCTGGTGTTTCAGGTTTTAGGGCAGTGCAGTGGTGTTCGGGCAGTGTAGGGGGTCTTGCTGGGTGTGGTGTTTCGGGGTTTAGGGCAGTGGTGTTCGGGCAGTGTAGGGGGTCTTGCTGGGGGTGATGTTTCAGGGTTTAGGGCAGTGCAGTGGTGTTCGGGCAGTGTAGGGGGTCTTGCTGGGGGTAGTGTTTCAGGGTTTAGGGCAGTGCAGTGGTGTTGGTGCAGTGTAGGGGTCGTGCTGGGGATGGTGTTTCAGGGTTTAGGGCAGTGCAGTAGAGTTCGGGCAGTGTAGGAGGTCATGCAGGGGGTGGTGTTTCAGGGTTTAGGGCAGTGCAGTGGTGTTCGGGCAGTGCAGGGAGTCGTGCTGGGGCTGGTGTTTCAGGGTTTAGGGCAGTGCAGTAGTGTTCGGGCAGTGTAGGGGGTCGTGCTGGGGCTGGTGTTTCAGGGTTTAGGGCAGTGCAGTGGTGTTCGGGCAGTGTAGGGGGTCGTGCTGGGGCTGGTGTTTCAGGGTATAGGGCAGTGCAGTGGTGTTCGGGCAGTGTAGGCGTCGTGCTGGGGCTGGTGTTTCAGGGTTTAGGGCAGTGCAGTGGTGTTCGGGCAGTGTAGGGGGTCATGCTGGGGCTAGTGTTTCAGGGTTCAGGGCAGTGCAGTGGTGCTCGGGCAGTGTAGGGGTTCATGCTGGGGGTGGTTTTTCAGGGTTTAGGGTAGTGCAGTGGTGTTCGGGCAGTGTAGGGGGTCGTGCTGGGGCTGGTGTTTCAAGGTTTAGGGCAGTGCAGTGGTTTTCGGGCAGTGTAGGGGGTCGTGCTGGGGCTGGTGTTTCAGGGTTTAGGGCAGTGCAGTGGTGTTCGGACAGTGTAGGGGGTCGTACTGGGGGTGGTGTTTCAGGATTTAGGGCAGTGGTGTTCGGGCAGTGTAGGGGGTCTTGCTGGGGGTGATGTTTCAGGGTTTAGGGCAGTGCAGTGGTGTTCGGGCAGTGTAGTGGTCTTGCTGGGGGTAGTGTTTCATGGTTTAGGGCAGTGCAGTGGTGTTCGGGCAGTGTAGGGGGTCGTGCTGGGAGTGGTGTTTCAGGGTTTAGGGCAGTGGTGTTCGGGCAGTGTAGGGGTCTTGAAGGGGTGGTGTTTCAGGATTTAGTGCAGTGGTGTTTGGGCAGTGTAGGGGGTCGTGCTGGGGCTGGTGTTTTGGGGTTTAGGGCGGTGCAGTGGTGTTCGGGCAGTGTAGGGGGTCGTGCAGGGGCTGGTGTTTCAGGGTTTAGGGCAGTGCAGTGGTGTTCGGGCAGTGTAGGGGGTCGTGCTGGGGGTTGTGTTTTAGGCTTTAGGGTAGTGCAGTGGTGCTTGTGTAGTGTAGGGGGTCATGCTGGGGTAGTGTTTTAGGGTTTAGGGTAGTGCAGTGGTGTTTGTGTAGTGTAGGGGGGTCATGTTTTAGGGTAGTGCAGTGGTGTTTGGGTAGTGTAGGGGGTCGTGGTGGGGATAGTGTTTTAGGATTTAGGTTAGTGCAGTGGTGTTTGGGTAGTGTAGGGGGTTATGGTGGGGGTAGTGTTTTAGGGTTTAGGGTTGTGCAGTGGTGTTTGTGTAGTGTAGGGGGTCGTGCTGGGGGTAGTGTTTTAGGGTTTAGGGTAGTGCAGTGGTGCTTGTGTAGTGTAGGGGGTCATGATGGGGGTAGTGTTTTAGGGTTTAGGGTAGTGCAGTGGTGTTTGTGTAGTGTAGGGGGTCATGTTTTAGGGTAGTGCAGTGGTGTTTAGGTAGTGTAGTGGGTCGTGCTGTGGGGTAGTTTTTAGGATTTAGGTTAGTGCAGTGGTGTTTGTGTAGTGTAGGGGGTCATGCTGGGGGTAGTGTTTTAGGGTTTAGGATAATGCAGTGGTGCTTGTGTAGTGTAGCGGGTCGTGCTGGGGGTAGTGTTTTAGGGTTTAGGGTAGTGCAGTGGTGTTTGTGTAGTGTAGCGGGTCATGTTTTAGGGTAGTGCAGTGGTGTTTGGGTAGTGTAGGGGGTCGTGCTGGGGGTAGTGTTTTAGGATTTAGGTTAGTGCAGTGGTGTTTGGGTAGTGTAGGGGGTCATGCTGGGGGTAGTGTTTTAGGGTTTAGGGTTGTGCAGTGGTGTTTGTGTAGTGTAGGGGGTCGTGCTGGGGGTAGTGTTTTAGGGTTTAGGGTAGTGCAGTGGTGCTTGTGTAGTGTACGGGGTCGTGCTGGGGTAGTGTTTTAGGGTTTAGGGTAGTGCAGTGGTGTTTGTGTAGTATAGGGGTCATGTTTTAGGGTAGTGCAGTGGTGTTTGGGTAGTGTAGGGGGTCGTGCTGGGGGTAGTGTTTTTGGATTTAGGTTAGTGCAGTGGTGTTTGGGTAGTGTAGGGGGTCGTGCTGGGGGTAGTGTTTTAAGGTTTAGGGTAGTGCAGTGGTGTTTGTGTAGTGTAGGGGGTCATGCTCTGGGTAGTGTTTTAGGGTTTAGGTTAGTGCAGTGGTGCTTGTGTAGTGTAGGGGGTGGTGCTGGGGGTAGTGTTTTAGGGTTTAGGCTAGTGCAGTGGTGTTTTTGTAGTGTAGGGGTCATGTTTCAAGATGCAGCGCTCCAATACCTGACCAGTCTGCACTACATAAAACTGCAAAAAAACTAAAAATAAAAAGTGTTTTGCACACTTTTGTCATTGGGCTATATGTGGGCTACATCTGGGTAATATTTGTGCTACATTTGGGCTCTTTTTTCTCTGGTGGCCATCTTGGAAGACTTCTTTGTTATGAAGTTTCCTAATTTCCTCATTTACTGCAGTCTCCTCAGTAGGAAATGCTTTCAGTTTTTACTTTGATTCCATCAAGAAGGCATTCAGATGTGTCTCACATTTGCCATAAATTCAGAATGTTAGCACTCTAGTTGCTCATTAGATCACTGTAGTAAATCTACTGCTCACCAGGGAGTTAACTGGAAGTCTGCTGCTGGTATTGAAAGTGATTGTTTCAGTCTGCATGTCAGAATTTTCTAATGAAATAGAAGAGGATTTGAGATCTCACTTAAAACATGCCCTAATTTTTCTTTCTGCAGCACTAACCATAATTTCTATTTCAAAAAGAACCCCCTCATTTTGTTCCTTTTTAAATTAAATGTTTTAAGTGTTACCAGTTTATTCCAATCAAGATGGCTTCAGGTGTGCCATACTTTTGTCATAACAAAGGCTGTTAGCGCTCTAGTTGTTCTTTAGAACACTCTGGGAAGCTGCAGTAGAACACAAAGGCATCAACTGGCAGGCTGCTCCTGTTGAAATATAACAGGAAGATATTTGAGATCTCACTTAAAACATGTCCTAATTTTTCTTTCTACAGCACTAACCATAATTTCTATGACAAAATGAACCCCCTCATTTTGTTCCTTTTTAAATTAAATGTTTTAAGAGTTACCAGTTTTTCCAATCAAGATGGCTTCAGGTGTGCCATACTTTTGTCATAAGTAAGACTGTTAGCACTCTAGTTGTTCTTTAGAACACTCTGGGAAGCTGCAGTAGAACACAAAGGCATCAACTGACAGGCTGCTCCTGTTGAAATATAACAGGAAGATATTTGAGATCGCACTTGAAACATGTCCTAATTTTTCTTTCTACAGCACTAACCATAATTTCTATGACAAAATTAACCCCATCATTTTGTTCCTTTTTAAATTAAATGTTTAAGTGTTACTAGTTTATTCCAATCAAGATGGCTTCAGGTGTGCCATACTTTTGTCATAAGTAAGGCTGTTAGCACTCTAGTTGTTCTTTAGAACACTCTGGTAAGCTGCAGTAGAACACAAAGGAATCAACTGACAGTCTCTGCCCTTGTTGGATGTACATGTTTTACTGAGAATGTCAGACTTCATTCTCACATGACTGAGAAAGATAATGTGAATTTACAGAAAATATGCTCTCATTTTAGCTTCTGGAGCACCTTCCAAAACTGTATGGGACAAGCATGTGAAAATAGTTTTCTCTCAAACATGATTCATGATATCCCAGCAGAAGGTTTTTCACAGGGTAAAATCACCTTAGAACACACCACAATTCCTGAAATTAGTATGGTACTATCAACAAATGAATTCTAATGTAACTAAAGTCTGTTATCACCCTTAATAGTTCTCCTTTTGGTAACCCTCAAAATATTTGATTCACTACAATGCATTTCAATGGGGTACTATCATGTATATTGGTCTCAAGATGGCTGCCAGCAATTCCAGGATGAAGTGCTGACAGCCAATCAGATCTCACAATGACATGTGTGGTTAGGCTCCGCCCAGATATATATGTGATTTTACTTGTGATTTTCTCATGAACTACTGAACGGATTTACACCATTTAAGCAAAAGGCACGACTCTGAACCAAGGGCTACCTTTTTGGCAAATTTGGTGTAATTCCGTTCAGCAGTTTGGGCTGTAGCCGCGATGAACGGTTCCTATGGAAAAATGAATGGGGAAAACATGTTTTGGGACCCCCCTTTTTTCTCAGCCCCCGCTTGCCGAATCACCCCGAGACTTTAAGGATAGGAGCGGATCGGAGTGCCCCAACAAGTTGGAAAATTTCGCGAAGATTCGTCAACCGGCGCCAAAGTTATTTCAAATAGAATGTTGCGGATTTCCTATGGAAAATAGGTCCTAACTATAACTATCTACTGGCGACCGCCAGTAGATAATATATATATATATATATATATATATATATATATATCCACATGAAAATCCAAGAGTGTCCAGTCGCACCGGCACTACACAAGGACACAGACTCCACAGCAGTTGAAGTGGCAAGGTGTTTATTAATTAACCATCATTGTCCAAAGACGCGTTTCGGCCGCCAGACATGCGGCCTTGTTCAATATATATATATTTCAACAACATTGTTGCTTCGTCAAAAGGAGCTCCAGACCATAGCAGGGCGGCTCGGCATCACGGGAATGAAGCCACACGTGTATACATAAACACATAGACTTCTCTCTTCACCAACATAGAAGTACGCCGAATCCCGGTTGCACCAGTGAAAAGTGCTTCATTCATATCGGAGATATGCAGAAAGTTGCTCACTAACCCAACACCTTTCTGCTTTCCTGTGCCTTGATCATGGGTGAGCTCTGTATTTTAAAATTGACCACGTGATTTTAAAGACTGCAGCTGTATTTCTCCATTAGAAAGCGCATGTGAAAAGTACATGTATTTCAGTTTCAGAGAACAGCGTGTTTTCAATTCAAAGTCCAGTGTCTAAACGCTGCTGTCATTATAACTATTTTAAATTACTCCAACACAGCCTCCTTCCAAAATAAATTAAAAAATAATAATCATTTTAAAAAAGGCCGGCCTGGCACCGTCCCCTTTCTCCACCACTCTGAAAACGCGCCTTCTGGTGCACTGCTGTATGGGGGATTAATTCCCATTAGATGCTGAGGGTCCTTGGGGGGCCAACAAGCCCTCCTGTTACCTCCAGTAAGTCCCACACATCAGATTGTTGAGAGAACTTTGGAGGCCACGCCCCCTTTCTCCACCACTCTGTAAACCCGATTACTAGGTAAAAAACCATAGAAATTCACGTTAAAAACCAAAGGTTACAGGAACGTAATAGTTAGGAAATAGATTTTGAAAACCGTTAGAAATTCACTTAAAAAAGAAAAGGTTACAGGGTCGTTATAGCTAGCAAATAGAATTTAAAAAACCTTAGAAATTCACTGAAAAAAACAAAGGTTATAGGAATGTTATAGTTAGGCTCAGATTTCACTCGTAAAAAAAACAATTAAATTCGGCAGTTATAATTTCCTGAGCTAACTATAACTTATGCCCCCGCAATGTACTACCTCACATCCTTACATAGTACATCACTCATGACCTGGTCAGTGACATCACTGATAACACTGATGACATCTCAAATGACATCACTCATGACATCTCAAATGACATCACTGATGACATTATCCACAGAACCACTCACACACTTACTCACACCACCATACAACCTCTCGCACGCTGCTCACACACCTGCACAACCACTCAGAGACCCATTCACAGACCTATACCAGTACTCACACACTCACTCACTTCTCCATAGAGCCACTCACACACCCACCCACTCACTCACTCGTACAGCCACTCACACCACCATTCACTCACCCACACCGCCACTCATACAACCAGACTCTCACCCATACAGCCAGTCACATAACCACACACTCCCCATACAGCTACTCACACACCCACTTATTTACCTAGTCACTTTCACAACCACGCACCCAATCAGCCTCTCAACACAGCCACTCACTCACCCATCTAAGCCCTCACACTCACTCACATACCTACATACTTATTTCTACATCCATACAAGCACTCACACATCTGCATGCTCACTCATACAGCCCTTCACACAGACACTCACTCTCCAATACAGCCACTCACACACCATATCACTTAACCAAACACCTGCTCAAACAGCCACTTACCCATACAGCCACTTACACAACCAGTCACTTACTCAAACAGCCATTCAGACACCGACTCACCCATACAGTGACTACACACATATTTGTCCACCCATAGAACCACTGACACCACCACTCACCCACCCATACAGCCACTGACACACCCACTCACTCACAAATATAGTCACTCACACAGCATCTCATTCACCCACACAGCTACTCACACACCCATACGCACAAGGATACATACTGTCACACAGCCACTCACATAATATATATTAGAAGTAGTATCACTCATTAGTAGTACAACTAGTATACTATGTTAACTTTTGTAGTACCTTAGTATATATATTTAACAATCATAAACTCTTACAAAATACTTACACTCACTGGATGATGTCATCAGTGATGTCATCAGTGATGTCACTGACCATGCCATGAATGATTTAATATGTGAGGTCATGAGCAGTGCATTGCAGAGGCATAAGTTATAGTTAGCTCAGGTAACTATAACTGCCGTATTTCACTGGTTTTGTACGAGTGAAATCTGAGCTTAACTATAATGTCCCTGTAACATTTGTTTTTTTTCAGTAAATATATAAGTATACATATCTATCTATCTATCTATCTATCTATCTATCTATCTATCTATCTCTCTCTCTCTCTCTATATATATATATATATATATTATCTACTGGCGGTCGCCAGTAGATAGTTATAGTTAAAACCTATTATCCATAGGAAATCCGCGACATTCTATTTGAAATAACGTTGGCGACGGTTGACGAATCCTCGCGAAAGTTTCCAACTTGTTGGGGCGCTCCGGTCCGCTCGTATCCTGAACGTCTCGGGGTGATACGTCAAGTGGGGGCCGAGAAAAAAGGGGGGTCCCAAAACACGTTTTCCCCATTCATTTTTCCACAGGAATCTTTAGTCGCAGCTACAGCCCGAACTGCTGAACGGAATTACACCAAATTTGGCAAAGAGGTAGCCCTTGGTTCAGTGTTGTGCCTTTTGCTTAAATGGTGTAAATCCGTTCAGTAGTTCCTGAGAAAATCAAAAGTAAAGTCACATATATATCTGGGCGGAGCCTAACCACACATGTCATCGTGAGATCTGATTGGCTGTCAGCACTTCATCCTGGAATTGCTGGCAGCCATCTTGGGACCAATATAAATGATAGTACCTCATTGAAATGCATTGTAGTGAATAGAAGATTTGGAGGGTCACCAAAAGGAGAACTATAAAGGGTGATAACAGGCTTTAGTTACATTAGAATTTATTTGTTGATGGTACCATACTAATTTTAGGAATTGTGGTGTATTCTAAGGTGATTTTACCATGTGAAAAACCTTCTGCTGGGATATCATGAATCATGTTTGAGAGAAAACTATTTTCTCATGCTTGTCCCATGGAGGTTTGGAAGGTGCTCCAGAAGCTATAATGAGAGCATATTTTCTGTAAATTCACATTATCTTTCTCACTCATGTGAGAATGAAGTCTGACATTCTCAGTGAAACATGTACATCCAACAAGGGCAGAGACTGTCAGTTGATTCCTTTGTGTTCTACTGCAGCTTCCCAGAGTGTTCTAAAGAACAACTAGAGTGCTAACAGCCTTACTTATGACAAAAGTATGGCACACCTGAAGCCATCTTGATTGGAATAAACTGGTAACACTTAAACAATTTAATTTAAAAAGGAACAAAATGATGGGGTTCATTTTGTCATAGAAATTATGGTTAGTGCTGTAGAAAGAAAAATTAGGACATGTTTCAAGTGTGATCTCAAATATCTTCCTGTTATATTTCAACAGGAGCAGCCTGCCAGTTGATGCCTTTGTGTTCTACTGCAGCTTCCCAGAGTGTTCTAAAGAACAACTAGAGTGCTAACAGCCTTACTTATGACAAAAGTATGGCACACCTGAAGCCATCTTGATTGGAATAAACTGGTAACACTTAAAACATGTAATTTAAAAAGGAACGAAATGATGGGGTTCATTTTGTCATAGAAATTATGGTTAGTGCTGTAGAAAGAAAAATTAGGACATATTTCAAGTGTGATCTCAAATATCTTCCTGTTATATTTCAACAGGAGCAGCCTGCCAGTTGATGCCTTTGTGTTCTACTGCAGCTTCCCAGAGTGTTCTAAAGAACAACTAGAGCGCTAACAGCCTTACTTATGACAAAAGTATGGCACACCTGAAGCCATCTTGATTGGAATAAACCGGTAACACTTAAAACATTTAATTTAAAAAGGAACAAAATTAGGGGTTCTTTTTGAAATAGAAATTATGGTTAGTGCTGCAGAAAGAAAAATTAGGGCATGTTTTAAGTGAGATCTCAAATCCTCTTCTATTTCATTAGAAAATTCTGACATGCAGACTGAAACAATCACTTTCAATACCAGCAGCAGACTACCAGTTAACTCCCTGGTGAGCAGTAGCTTTACTCCAGTGATCTAATGAGCAACTAGAGTGCTAACATTCTGAATTTATGGCAGATGTGAGACACATCTGAATGCCTTCTTGATGGAATCAAAGTAAAAAACTGAAAGCATTTCCTACTGAGGAGACTGCAGTAAATGAATCCCTACACTACACAAACACCACTGCACTACCCTAAACCCTAAAACACTACCCCCAGCATGACCCCCTACACTACACAAGCACCACTGCACTACCCTAAACCCTAAAACACTACCCCCAGCACGACCCCCTACACTACACAAACACTACTGCACTACCCTAAACCCTAAAACACTACCCCCAGCACGACCCCTACACTACCCAAACACCACTGCACTAACCTAAATCCTAAAACACTACCCCCAGCACGACCCCTACACTACCCAAACACCACTGCACTACCCTAAAACATGACCCCCTACACTACACAAACACCACTGCACTACCCTAAACCCTAAAACACTACCCCCAGCACGACCCCCTACACTACACAAGCACCACTGCACTACCCTAAACCCTAAAACACTACCCCCAGCACGACCC
This sequence comes from Calotriton arnoldi, assembly GCA_963921515.1. Lineage (NCBI taxonomy): Eukaryota > Metazoa > Chordata > Amphibia > Caudata > Salamandridae > Calotriton > Calotriton arnoldi. Next base: position 15,454 of record CAWUFW010025614.1, read on the forward strand.
CCTACACTGCCCGAACACCACTGCACTGCCCTAAACCCTGAAACACCAGCCCCTGCATGACCCCCTACACTGCCCGAACACCACTGCACTGCCCTAAACCCTGAAACACCACCCCTAGCACGACCCCCTACACTGCCCGAACACCACTGCACTGCCCTAAACCCTGAAACACCACCCCTTCACGACCCCTACACTGCCCGAACACCACTGCACTGCCCTAAACCCTGAAACACTACCACCAGCAAGACCCCTACACTGCCCGAACACCACTGCACTGCCCTAAACCCTGAAACATCACCCCCAGCAAGACCCCCTACACTGCCCGAACACCACTGACCTAAACCCTGAAATACCACCCCCAGCACGACCCCCTACACTGCCCGAACACCACTGCACTGCCCTAAACCCTGAAACATCAGCCCCAGCACGACCCCCTACACTGCCCGAACACCACTGCACTGCCCTAAACCTTGAAACACCAGTCCCTGCACGACCCCTACACTGCCCGTACACCACTGCACTACCCTAAACCCTGAAACACCAGCCCCAGCACGACCCCCTACACTGCCCGAACACCACTGCACTGCCCTAAACCCTGAAACACCAGCCCCAGCACCACCGCCTACACTGCCCGAACACCACTGCACTGCCCTAAACCGTGAAACACCAGCCTCAGCATGACCCCCTACACTGCCTGAACACCACTGCACTGCCCTGAACCCTGAAACACCAGCCCCAGCATGACCCCCTACACTACACAAGCACCACTGCACTATCTTAAACCCTAAAACACTACCCCCAGCACGACCGCCTACACTGCCCAAACACCACTGCACTGCCCTAAACCCTGAAACACCACCCCGTGCATGACCCCCTACACTGCCCGAACACCACTGCCCTAAACCCTGAAACACCACCCCCAGCGCGACCCCCTACACTGCCCGAACACCACTGCACTACCTAAAACACTACCCCAAGCATGACCCCCTACACTACACAAGCACCACTGCACTATCTTAAACCCTAAAACACTACCCCCAGCACGACCCCCTACACTACCCAAACACCACTGCACTAACCTAAATCCTAAAACACTACCACCAGCACGACCCCCTACACTACCCAAACACCACTGCACTACCCTAAAACATGACCCCTACACTACACAAACACCACTGCACTACCCTAAACCCTAAAACACTAACCCCAGCACGACCCCCTACACTACACAAGCACCACTGCACTACCCTAAACCCTAAAACACTACCCCCAGCACGACCCCCTACACTACACAAACACCACTGCACTACCCTAAACCCTAAAACACTACCCCCAACATGACCCCCTACACTACCCAAACACCACTGCACTAACCTAAATCCTAAAACACTACCCCCAGCACGACCCCTACACTACCCAAACACCACTGCACTACCCTAAAACATGACCCCCTACACTACACAAACACCACTGCACTACCCTAAACCCTAAAACACTACCCCCAGCACGACCCCCTACACTACACAAGCACCACTGCACTACCCTAAACCCTAAAACACTACCCCCAGCACGACCCCCTACACTGCCCGAACACCACTGCACTGCCCTAAACCCTGAAACACCAGCCACTGCATGACCCCCTACACTGCCCGAACACCAATGCACTGCCCTAAACCCTGAAACACCAGCCCCAGCATGACCGCCTACACTGCCCGAACACCACTGCACTGCCCGAAACCCTGAAACAGCAGCCCCAGCACGACCCCCTACACTGCCCGAACACCACTTCACTGCCCTAAACCGTGAAACACCAGCCTCAGCACGACCCCCTACACTGCCTGAACACCACTGCACTGCCCTGAACCCTGAAACACCAGCCCCAGCACAACACCCTACACTGCCCAAACACCACTGCACTGCCCTAAACCCTGAAACACCACCCCGTGCATGACCCCCTACACTGCCCGAACACCACTGCACTGCCCTAAACCCTGAAACACCACCCCCAGCGCGACCCCCTACACTGCCCGAACACCACTGCACTACCTAAAACACTACCCCCAGCATGACCCCCTACACTACACAAGCACCACTGCACTATCTTAAACCCTAAAACACTACTCCCAGCATGACCCCCTACACTACCCAAACACCACTGCACTAACCTAAATCCTAAAACACTACCACCAGCACGACCCCCTACACTACCCAAACACCACTGCACTACCCTAAAACATGACCCCCTACACTACACAAACACCACTGCACTACCCTAAACCCTAAAACACTAACCCCAGCACGACCCCCTACACTACACAAGCACCACTGCACTACCCTAAACCCTAAAACACTACCCCCAGCACGACCCCTACACTACACAAACAACACTGCACTACCCTAAACCCTAAAACACTACCCCCAGCACGACCCCTACACTACCCAAACACCACTGCACTAACTTAAATCCTAAAACACTACCCCAGCACGACCCCCTACACTACCCAAACACCACTGCACTACCCTAAAACATGACCCCCTACACTACACAAACACCACTGCACTACCCTAAACCCTAAAACACTACCCCCAGCACGACCCCCTACAGTGCCCGAACAACACTGCACTGCCATAAACCCTGAAACACCAGCCCCTGCATGACCCCCTACACTGCCCGAACACCACTGCACTGCCCTAAACCCTGAAACACCACCCCTAGCACGACCCCCTACACTGCCCGAACACCACTGCACTGCCCTAAACCCTGAAACATCACCCCTTCACGACCCCCTACACTGCCCGAACACCACTGCACTGCCCTAAACCCTGAAACACTACCCCCAGCAAGACCCCCTACACTGCCCGAACACCACTGCACTGCCCTAAACCCTGAAACATCACCCCCAGCAAGACCCCCTACACTGCCCGAACACCACTGACCTAAACCCTGAAACACCACCCCCAGCACGACCCCCTACACTGCCCGAACACCACTGCACTGCCCTAAACCGTGAAACACCAGCCTCAGCACGACCCCCTACACTGCCTGAACACCACTGCACTGCCCTGAACCCTGAAACACCAGCCCCAGCACAACACCCTACACTGCCCAAACACCACTGCACTGCCCTAAACCCTGAAACACCACCCCGTGCATGACCCCCTACACTGCCCGAACACCACTGCACTGCCCTAAACCCTGAAACACCACCCCCAGCGCGACCCCCTACACTGCCCAAACACCACTGCACTACCTAAAACACTACCCCCAGCATGACCCCCTACACTACACAAGCACCACTGCACTATCTTAAACCCTAAAACACTACCCAAACACCACTGCACTAACCTAAATCCTAAAACACTACCACCAGCACTACCCCCTACACTACCCAAACACCACTGCACTACCCTAAAACATGACCCCCTACACTACACAAACACCACTGCACTACCCTAAACCCTAAAACACTAACCCCAGCACGACCCCCTACACTACACAAGCACCACTGCACTACCCTAAACCCTAAAACACTACCCCCAGCACGACCCCCTACACTACACAAACACCACTGCACTACCCTAAACCCTAAAACACTACCCCCAGCATGACCCCCTACACTACCCAAACACCACTGCACTACCCTAAATCCTAAAACACTACCCCCAGCACGACCCCCTACACTACCCAAACACCACTGCACTACCCTAAAACATGACCCCCTACACTACACAAACACCACTGCACTACCCTAAACCCTAAAACACTACCCCCAGCATGACCCCCTACACTACACAAGCACCACTGCACTACCCTAAACCCTAAAACACTACCCCCAGCACGACCCCCTACACTGCCCGAACACCACTGCACTGCCCTAAACCCTGAAACACCAGCCCCTGCATGACCCCCTACACTGCCCGAACACCACTGCACTGCCCTAAACCCTGAAACACCAGCACCAGCACGACCGCCCACACTGCCCGAACACCACTGCACTGCCCTAAACCCTGAAACACCAGCCCCAGCATGACCCCCTACACTGCCCGAACACCACTGCACTGCCCTAAACCCTAAAACACTACCCCCAGCACGACCCCCTACACTACACAAACACCACTGCACTACCCTAAACCCTAAAACACTACCCCCAGCATGACCCCCTACACTACCCAAACACCACTGCACTAACCTAAATCCTAAAACACTACCCCCAGCACGACCCCCTACACTGCCCGAACACCACTGCACTGCCCTAAACCCTGAAACACCAGCCCCAGCACGACCACCCACACTGCCCGAACACCACTGCACTGCCCTAAACCCTGAAACACCAGCCCCAGCACGACCCCCTACACTGCCCGAACACCACTGCACTGCCCTAAACCGTGAAACACCAGCCTCAGCACGACCCCCTACACTGCCTGAACACCACTGCACTGCGCTGAACCCTGAAACACCAGCCCCAGCACAACACCCTACACTGCCCAAACACCACTGCACTGCCCTAAACCCTGAAACACCACCCCGTGCATGACCCCCTACACTGCCCGAACACCACTGCACTGCCCTAAACCCTGAAACACCACCCCCAGCGCGACCCCCTACACTGCCCGAACACCACTGCACTACCTAAAACACTACCCCCAGCATGACCCCCTACACTACACAAGCACCACTACACTATCTTAAACCCTAAAACACTACCCCCAGCACGACCCCTACACTACCCAAACACCACTGCACTAACCTAAATCCTAAAACACTACCACCAGCATGACCCCCTACACTACCCAAACACCACTGCACTACCCTAAAACATGACCCCCTACACTACACAAACACCACTGCACTACCCTAAACCCTAAAACACTAACCCCAGCACGACCCCCTACACTACACAAGCACCACTGCACTACCCTAAACCCTAAAACACTACCCCCAGCACGACCCCTACACTACACAAACACCACTGCACTACCCTAAACCCTAAAACACTACCCCCAGCACGACCCCCTACACTACCCAAACACCACTGCACTACCCTAAATCCTAAAACACTACCCCAGCACGACCCCCTACACTACCCAAACACCACTGCACTACCCTAAAACATGACCCCCTACACTACACAAACGCTACTGCACTACCCTAAACCCTAAAACACTCCCCCCAGCACGACCCCCTACACTACACAAGCACCACTGCACTACCCTAAACCCTAAAACACTACCCCCAGCACGACCCCCTACACTGCCCGAACACCACTGCACTGCCCTAAACCCTGAAACACCAGCCCCTGCATGACCCCCTACACTGCCCGAACACCACTGCACTGCCCTAAACCCTGAAACACCACCACTAGCACGACCCCATACACTGCCCGAACACCACTGCACTGCCCTAAACCCTGAAACACCACCCCCTTCACGACCCCCTACACTGCCCGAACACCACTGCACTGCCCTAAACCCTGAAACACTACCCCCAGCAAGACCCCCTACACTGCCCGAACACCACTGCACTGCCCTAAACCCTGAAACATCACCCCCAGCAAGACCCCCTACACTGCCCGAACACCACTGACCTAAACCCTGAAACACCACCCCCAGCACGACCCCCTACACTGCCCGAACACCACTGCACTGCCCTAAACCCTGAAACACTACCCCCAGCATGACCCCCTACACTGCCCGAACACCACTGCTCTGCCCAAAACCCTGAAACACCAGCCCCAGCACGACCCCCTACACTGCCCGAACACCACTGCACTGCCCTAAACCCTGAAACATCACCCCAGCACGACCCCCTACACTGCCCGAGCACCACTGCACTGCCCGAAACCCTGAAACACCAGCCCCAGCATGACCCCCTACACTGCCCGAACACCACTGCACTGCCCTAAAGCCTGAAACACCAGCCCCAGCACGATCGCCTACACTGCCCGAACACCACTGCACTGCCCTAAACCCTGAAACACCAGCCCCAGCACGACCCCCTACACTGCCCGAACACCACTGCACTGCCCTAAACCCTGAAACACCACCCCGTGCATGACCCCCTACACTGCCCGAACACCACTGCCCTAAACCCTGAAACACCACCCCCAGCGCGACCCCCTACACTGCCCGAACACCACTGCACTACCTAAAACACTACCCCAAGCATGACCCCCTACACTACACAAGCACCACTGCACTATCTTAAACCCTAAAACACTACCCCCAGCACGACCCCCTACACTACGCAAACACCACTGCACTAACCTAAATCCTAAAACACTACCACCAGCACGACCCCCTACACTACCCAAACACCACTGCACTACCCTAAAACATGACCCCCTACACTACACAAACACCACTGCACTACCCTAAACCCTAAAACACTAACCCCAGCACGACCCCCTACACTACACAAGCACCACTGCACTACCCTAAACCCTAAAACACTACCCCCAGCACGACCCCCTACACTACACAAACACCACTGCACTACCCTAAACCCTAAAACACTACCCCCAACATGACCCCCTACACTACCCAAACACCACTGCACTACCCTAAAACCTAAAACACTACCCTCAGCACGACCCCCTACACTACCCAAACACCACTGCACTACCCTAAAACATGACCCCCTACACTACACAAACACCACTGCACTACCCTAAACCCTAAAACACTACCCCCAGCACGACCCCCTACACTACACAAGCACCACTGCACTACCCTAAACCCTAAAACACTACCCCCAGCACGACCCCCTACACTGCCCGAACACCACTGCACTGCCCTAAACCCTGAAACACCAGCCACTGCATGACCCCCTACACTGCCCGAACACCACTGCACTGCCCTAAACCCTGAAACACCAGCCCCAGCATGACCGCCTACACTGCCCGAACACCACTGCACTGCCCGAAACCCTGAAACAGCAGCCCCAGCACGACCCCCTACACTGCCCGAACACCACTTCACTGCCCTAAACCGTGAAACACCAGCCTCAGCACGACCCCCTACACTGCCTGAACACCACTGCACTGCCCTGAACCCTGAAACACCAGCCCCAGCACAACACCCTACACTGCCCAAACACCACTGCACTGCCCTAAACCCTGAAACACCACCCCGTGCATGACCCCCTACACTGCCCGAACACCACTGCACTGCCCTAAACCCTGAAACACCACCCCCAGCGCGACCCCCTACACTGCCCGAACACCACTGCACTACCTAAAACACTACCCCCAGCATGACCCCTACACTACACAAGCACCACTACACTATCTTAAACCCTAAAACACTACCCCCAGCACGACCCCCTACACTACCCAAACACCACTGCACTAACCTAAATCCTAAAACACTACCACCAGCATGACCCCCTACACTACCCAAACACCACTGCACTACCCTAAAACATGACCCCCTACACTACACAAACACCACTGCACTACCCTAAACCCTAAAACACTAACCCCAGCACGACCCCCTACACTACACAAGCACCACTGCACTACCCTAAACCCTAAAACACTACCCCCAGCACGACCCCCTACACTACACAAACACCACTGCACTACCCTAAACCCTAAAACACTACCCCCAGCACGACCCCCTACACTACCCAAACACCACTGCACTAACCTAAATCCTAAAACACTACCACCAGCACGACCCCTACACTACCCAAACACCACTGCACTACCCTAAAACATGACCCCCTACACTACACAAACACCACTGCACTACCCTAAACCCTAAAACACTAACCCCAGCACGACCCCCTACACTACACAAGCACCACTGCACTACCCTAAACCCTAAAACACTACCCCCAGCACGACCCCCTACACTACACAAACAACACTGCACTACCCTAAACCCTAAAACACTACCCCCAGCACGACCCCCTACACTACCCAAACACCACTGCACTAACCTAAATCCTAAAACACTAACCCCAGCACGACCCCCTACACTACCCAAACACCACTGCACTACCCTAAAACATGACCCCCTACACTACACAAACACCACTGCACTACCCTAAACCCTAAAACACTACCCCAGCACGACCCCTTCACTGCCCGAACAACACTGCACTGCCATAAACCCTGAAACACCAGCCCCTGCATGACCCCCTACACTGCCCGAACACCACTGCACTGCCCTAAACCCTGAAACACCACCCCTAGCACGACCCCCTACACTGCCCGAACACCACTGCACTGCCCTAAACCCTGAAACATCACCCCTTCACGACCCCCTACACTGCCCGAACACCACTGCACTGCCCTAAACCCTGAAACACTACCCCCAGCAAGACCCCCTACACTGCCCGAACACCACTGCACTGCCCTAAACCCTGAAACATCACCCCCAGCAAGACCCCTACACTGCCCGAACACCACTGACCTAAACCCTGAAACACCACCCCCAGCACGACCCCCTACACTGCCCGAACACCACTGCACTGCCCTAAACCGTGAAACACCAGCCTCAGCACGACCCCCTACACTGCCTGAACACCACTGCACTGCCCTGAACCCTGAAACACCAGCCCCAGCACAACACCCTACACTGCCCAAACACCACTGCACTGCCCTAAACCCTGAAACACCACCCCGTGCATGACCCCCTACACTGCCCGAACACCACTGCACTGCCCTAAACCCTGAAACACCACCCCCAGCGCGACCCCCTACACTGCCCAAACACCACTGCACTACCTAAAACACTACCCCCAGCATGACCCCCTACACTACACAAGCACCACTGCACTATCTTAAACCCTAAAACACTACCCAAACACCACTGCACTAACCTAAATCCTAAAACACTACCACCAGCACGACCCCTACACTACCCAAACACCACTGCACTACCCTAAAACATGACCCCTACACTACACAAACACCACTGCACTACCCTAAACCCTAAAACACTAACCCCAGCACGACCCCCTACACTACACAAGCACCACTGCACTACCCTAAACCCTAAAACACTACCCCCAGCACGACCCCCTACACTACACAAACACCACTGCACTACCCTAAACCCTAAAACACTACCCCCAGCATGACCCCCTACACTACCCAAACACCACTGCACTACCCTAAATCCTAAAACACTACCCCCAGCACGACCCCCTACACTACCCAAACACCACTGCACTACCCTAAAACATGACCCCCTACACTACACAAACACCACTGCACTACCCTAAACCCTAAAACACTACCCCCAGCATGACCCCCTACACTACACAAGCACCACTGCACTACCCTAAACCCTAAAACACTACCCCCAGCATGACCCCCTACACTGCCCGAACACCACTGCACTGCCCTAAACCCTGAAACACCAGCCCCTGCATGACCCCTACACTGCCCGAACACCACTGCACTGCCCTAAACCCTGAAACACCAGCCCCAGCACGACCGCCCACACTGCCCGAACACCACTGCACTGCCCTAAACCCTGAAACACCAGCCCCAGCACGACCCCCTACACTGCCCGAACACCACTGCACTGCCCTAAACCCTAAAACACTACCCCCAGCACGACCCCCTACACTACACAAATACCACTGCACTACCCTAAACCCTAAAACACTACCCCCAGCATGACCCCCTACACTACCCAAACACCACTGCACTAACCTAAATCCTAAAACACTACCCCCAGCACGACCCCCTACACTGCCCGAACACCACTGCACTGCCCTAAACCCTGAAACACCAGCCCCAGCACGACCGCCCACACTGCCCGAACACCACTGCACTGCCCTAAACCCTGAAACACCAGCCCCAGCACGACCCCCTACACTGCCCGAACACCACTGCACTGCCCTAAACCGTGAAACACCAGCCTCAGCACGACCCCCTACACTGCCTGAACACCACTGCACTGCGCTGAACCCTGAAACACCAGCCCCAGCACAACACCCTACACTGCCCAAACACCACTGCACTGCCCTAAACCCTGAAACACCACCCGTGCATGACCCCCTACACTGCCCGAACACCACTGCACTGCCCTAAACCCTGAAACACCACCCCCAGCGCGACCCCTACACTGCCCGAACACCACTGCACTACCTAAAACACTACCCCCAGCATGACCCCCTACACTACACAAGCACCACTACACTATCTTAAACCCTAAAACACTACCCCCAGCACGTCCACCCAAACACCACTGCACTAACCTAAATCCTAAAACACTACCACCAGCATGACCCCTACACTACCCAAACACCACTGCACTACCCTAAAACATGACCCCCTACACTACACAAACACCACTGCACTACCCTAAACCCTAAAACACTAACCCCAGCACGACCCCCTACACTACACAGGCACCACTGCACTACCCTAAACCCTAAAACACTACCCCCAGCACGACCCCCTACACTACACAAACACCACTGCACTACCCTAAACCCTAAAACACTACCCCCAGCACGACCCCCTACACTACCCAAACACCACTGCACTAACCTAAATCCTAAAACACTACCCCAGCACGACCCCCTACACTACCCAAACACCACTGCACTACCCTAAAACATGACCCCCTACACTACACAAACGCCACTGCACTACCCTAAACCCTAAAACACTCCCCCAGCACGACCCCCTACACTACACAAGCACCACTGCACTACCCTAAACCCTAAAACACTACCCCCAGCACGACCCCCTACACTGCCCGAACACCACTGCACTGCCCTAAACCCTGAAACACCAGCCCCTGCATGACCCCTACACTGCCCGAACACCACTGCACTGCCCTAAACCCTGAAACACCACCACTAGCACGACCCCCTACACTGCCCGAACACCACTGCACTGCCCTAAACCCTGAAACACCACCCCTTCACGACCCCCTACACTGCCCGAACACCACTGCACTGCCCTAAACCCTGAAACACTACCCCCAGCAAGACCCCTACACTGCCCGAACACCACTGCACTGCCCTAAACCCTGAAACATCACCCCCAGCAAGACCCCCTACACTGCCCGAACACCACTGACCTAAACCCTGAAACACCACCCCCAGCACGACCCCCTACACTGCCCGAACACCACTGCACTGCCCTAAACCCTGAAACACTACCCCCAGCATGACCCCTACACTGCCCGAACACCACTGCTCTGCCCAAAACCCTGAAACACCAGCCCCAGCACGACCCCCTACACTGCCCGAACACCACTGCACTGCCCTAAACCTTGAAACACCAGCCCCTGCACGACCCCCTACACCGCCCGAACACCACTGCACTACCCTAAACCCTGAAACATCACCCCAGCACGACCCCCTACACTGCCCGAGCACCACTGCACTGCCCGAAACCCTGAAACACCAGCCCAAGCATGACCCCCTACACTGCCCGAACACCACTGCACTGCCCTAAAGCCTGAAACACCAGCCCCAGCACGATCGCCTACACTGCCCGAACACCACTGCACTGCCCTAAACCCTGAAACACCAGCCCCAGCACGACCCCCTACACTGCCCGAACACCACTGCACTGCCCTAAACCCTGAAACACCACCACCAGCGCGACCCCCTACACTGCTCGAACACTACTGCACTGCCCTAAACCCAGAAACACCATCCCTACCACGACCCCCTATACTGCACGAACACCACTGCACTGCCCTAAACCCTGAAACACTACCCCCAGCAAGACCCCTACACTGCCAGAACACCACTGCACTGCCCTAAACCCTGAAACATCACCCCCAGCAAGACCCCTACACTGCCCGAACACCACTGCACTGCCCTAAACCCTGAAACACCACCCCCTGCACGACCCCCTACACTGCCCGAACACACTGTACTGCCCTAAACCCTGAAACCCCACCCCCAGCATGACCCCCTACACTGCCAGAACACCACTGCCCTAAACCCTGAAATACCACCCCTGCACGACCCCTACACTGCCCGAACACTACTGCACTGCCCTAAACCCTGAAACACCACCCCTGCACGACCCCCTACACTGCACGAACACCACTGCACCGCCCTAAACCCTGAAACACTACCCCCAGCAAGACCCCTACACTGCCCGAACACCACTGCACTGCCCTAAACCCTGAAACATCACCCCCAGCAAGACCCCTACACTGCCCAAACACCACTGCCCTAAACACTGAAACACCACCCCCAGCAAGACCCCTACACTGCCCGAACATCACTGTACTGCCCTAAACCCTGAAACACCACCCCCAGCAAGACCCCCTACACTGCCCGAACACCACTGCACTGCCCTAAACCCTGAAACACCACCCCCAGCACGACCCCTACACTGCCCGAACACCACTGCTCTGCCCAAAACCCTGAAACACCAGCCCCAGCACGACCCCCTACACTGCCCGAACACCACTGCACTGCCCTAAACCCTGAAACACCAGCCCCAGCACGACCCCCTACACTGCCTGAACACCACTGCACTGCCCTAAACCCTGAAACACCACCCCTAGCACGACCTCCTACACTGCCCGAACATCACTGCACTGCCCTAAACCCTGAAACACCAGCCCCAGCACAACCCCGTACACTGCCCGCACACCACTGCACTGCCCTAAACCCTGAAACACCAGCCCCAGCAAAACCCCGTACACTGCCCGAACACCACTGCACTGCCCTAAACCCTGAAACACCAGCCCCAGCACGACCGCCTACACTGCCCGAAAACTACACTGCCCTAAACCCTGAAACACCACCCCCAGCAAGACTACCTACACTGGCCGAACACCACTGCACTGCCCTAAACCCTGAAACACCACCCCTGCACGACCCCCTACACTGCCCAAACACTACTGCACTGCCCTAAACCCTGAAACACCACCCCTCAGCACGACACCCTACACTGCCCGAACACCACTGCACTGCCCTAAACCCTGAAACACCACCCCAGCATGACCCCCTACACTGCCCGAACACCATTGCACTAAACCCTGAAACACCACCCCCTGCACGACCCCCTACACTGCCGGAACACCACTGCAATGCCCTAAACCCTGAAACACCACCCGCAGCATGACCCCCTACACTGCCCTAACACCACTGCACTGCCCTAAACCCTGAAACATCACCCCCAGCACAACCCCCTACACTGCCTGAGCACCATTGCTCTGCCCTAAACCCTGAAACACTAGCCCCACCACGACCCCCTACACTGCCCGAACACCACTGCACTGCCCTAAACCCTGAAACACCACCCCCAGCACGACCCCCTACACTGCCCGAACACCACTGCACTGCCCTAAACCCTGAAACACCAGCCCCAGCAAGACCCCTACACTGCCCGAACACCACTGCATTGCCCTAGACTCTGAAACACCAGCCCCAGCAAGACCCCCTACACTGCCCGAACACCACTGCACTGCCCTAAACCTTGAAACACCAGTCCCAGCATGACCCCCTACACTGCCCGAACACCACTGCACTGCCCTAAACCCTGAAACACTAGCCCCAGCACGACCCCCTACACTGCCCAAACACCACTGTACTGCCCTAAACCCTGAAACACCAGCCCCAGCACCACCCCCTACAATGCCCGAACACCACTGTACTGCCCTAAACCCTGAAACACCACCCTCTGCACCGCCCCCTACACTGCCCGAACACCACTGCACTGCCCTAAACCCTGAAACACCACCCCTGCACGACCCCCTACACTGCACGAACACCACTGCACTGCCCTAAACCCTGAAACACCACCCCTAGCACGACCCCCTACACTACCCGAACACCACTGCACTGCCCTAAACCCTAGAACACTACCCCCAGCATGACCCCCTACACTACCCGAACACCACTGCACTACCCTAAACCCTAAAATACTCCCTCCAGCATGACCCCCTACACTACCCGAACAAGACTGCACTGCCCTAAACCCTAAAACACTCCCCCAGCACGACCCCTACACTACCCGAACACCACTGCACTGCCCTAAACCCTAAAACACTCCCCCAGCACGACCCCCTACACTACCTAAACACCACTGCACTGCCCTAAACCCTAAAACACTACCCCCGCATGACCCCCTACACTACCCAAATACCAATGCACTACCCTAATCCCTAAAACACTACCCCCGCACAACCCCCTACACTACCCAAAGACCACTGCTCTACCCTAAACTCTAAAACAATACCCCCGCACGACTCCCTACACTACCCAAAGACCACTGCACTACCCTAAACCTTAAAACACGACCTCCTACACTACACAAACACCACTGCACTACCCTAAACCCTAAAAAACTACCCCCAGCACGAACCCCTACACTACCCAAACACCACTGCACTACCCTAAACCATAAAACACTACCCCCAACAGTACCCCCTACGCTACCCAAACACCACTGCACTACCCTAAACCCTAAAACACTACCCCCAGCAGTACCCCCTACACTACCCAAACACCATTGCACTACCCTAAACCCTAAAACACTACCCCCAGCAGTATCCCCTACACTACCCAAACACCACTGCACTACCCTAAACCCTAAAACACTAACCCCAGCACGACCCCCTACACTACCCAAACACCACTGTACTACCCTAAACCCTAAAACACTCCCCCCAGCATGACCCCCTACACTACACAAACACCACTGCACTACCCTAAACCCTAAAACACTACCCCCAGCACGACCCTCTTCACTACCTAAACACAACTGCACAATTTGTTACAGGCGTTGCAACGCAGGCCTGTGGTGCTTACTGGAAGTACCTGGTGGGCTAGTTGGGCCCCAGGGACTCTCAGTATTCAAGGTGACCTAATCCCCCAACTTAAAACGCGCCACGGGGCGCGTTTGCACAGTGGTGAAGGGAGGGGCGGGGCCTCAGGTGACATGTGCGCAAACACGCCCTGTGGTGCGTTTTAAGTTGGGGAGTTAATTCCCTTTGAATCCTGGGGGCCAACTAGCCCACCAGGTACCTTCAGTAAGCACAACAGAGTTGCGTTGCAGAGAGGTGAAAAAGGTGCGTGGCCTCAGAACGCCTCTCTGCAACTCAGCTCTGTGGTCCTAACTGTAGGTACCTGGGGAGCTAGTTGGGCCTCAGGGACCCTCAGGATTCAAGGGGACTTAATCCCGCAACTTAAAACGCGCCACGGAGCGCGTTTGCACACATGTCACCTCAGGCCCTCCCTTCACCACTGTGCAAACGCGCACTGGCTCTGGTTAGTCAGAGTCAGTTACCACCAGTACCCGTCTGAAAAAGTTGTGGGCACAGGATGATTTTGCAACAAGGCCTCTTTCTGCTCCTCTGTTGGTTCTTTCTGCACATCTTTTGCTTCTTTCTGTGCGTTTTTTCTTCTTTCTTCACATGTCCTACCTCTGTTGGCATCGTTAGAAACTAGCATTTAAAAACCTTTGAAATTCACTTAAAAATCATAGGTTTCAGGCACGTTATAGTTAGAAATTAGCATTTAAAAAACCTTTGAAATTCACTGAAAAAACCATAGGTTTCAGGCACGTTATAGTTAGAAATTAGCATTTAAAAAACCTTTGAAATTCACTGAAAAAACCATAGGTTTCAGGCACGTTATAGTTAGAAATTAGCATTTAAAAACCTTTGAAATTCACTGAAAAACCATAGGTTTCAGACACGTTATAGTTAGAAATTAGCATTTAAAAAACCTTTGAAATTCACTGAAAAAACCATAGGTTTTAGGGACAGTTATAGTTAGTTGGACATTGCACTCGTACAAAACCCGTGAAATTCCCCTGTTATAGTTAGTTCAGCTAACTATAACTCGCGCCCGCAATGCACTGCTGATGACGTCACATATTACATCACTCATGACATGGTCAGTGACATCACTGATGACATCACTGATGACATCTCAAATGACATCACTGATGACATCATCCATGTGATAATTTCATGCATCTTCTCACACCCTAATATAACTTTTGATACACCCACTCTAAATTATAGACTGCCATTCTCAAAACCATAGACACTCCAACACCAAAAACTACATACCCACTCACTGATTCTTAGGTCTACACACACATCCACTCACTCACCTGTACAGTCACTCATACTTACAGTCACTCAGTACAGGACTATCATATGCACTCATACACCTATATAAACACGGAATTCGTATTTCGGATGATTTTAGAAGAATATTTGCACAATGGTGAAGGGAGGGGCGGGGCCTGAGGTGACATCTGTGCAAACGCGCCCCGTGGCGCGTTTTAAGTTGGGGGATTAAGTCCCCTTGAATCCTGAGGGTCCCTAGGGGCCAACTAGCCCACCAGGAACCTCCAATATGCGCCAGGGGCTGCGTTGCAGAGACGTGTAGAGAGGCCACGCCCTTTTTACACCTCTCTGCAACGCAGCTCTGTGGCGCTTTCTGGATGTACCTGTTGGGCTAGTTGGCCCCTAGGGACCCTCAGGATTGAAGGGATTTAATTCCCATCTTAAAACGCGCCACGGGGCCTGTTTGCACACATGTCACCTGAAGCCCCGCCCCTCCTTCACCACTGTGCAAACGCGCCCGTGGCACGTTTTAAGTTGGGGGATTAAGTCCCCTTGAATCCTGAGGGTCCCCGGAGTCCAACTAGCCCACCATATACCTCCAAAAGCGCCACAGAGCTGCGTTGCAGAGAGGTGTAAAGGGGCGTGGCCTCTGTACACCTCTCTGCAAGGCAGCCCCCTGGCGCATACTGGAGGTTCCTGGTGGGCTAGTTGGCCCCAGGGACCCCCAGTATTCAAGGGGAATTGTTCCTCCTCTGCAAACGCGCCAGGGCGCGTTTGCAGAGTGGTGAAGGAAGGGGCGGGGCCTGCGGGCCCGATCGTTTAAAAAAAAAAAAAAATGTTGTCCCCTGAAGGGGGCTGTGTGGCCCCCTTCCTTTTTCCAGTTTTTATGCCCTGGGGACCCCATCCCCCAGGGCCTTACCCCTTTTTTTAAATTAAATATTATTAAAAAAACGGGAAGGGGGCCGCATGGCCCCCTTCCCTGGGCCTGTATTGGCCCCGGGGACCCCATCCCCGGGGCATGGCCTCGATTTTTTGTTTTTCTTTGGAGGGGGCTGCGTGGCCCCCTCCTCAGGCCATTTAAGGCCCCGGGGACCCCATCCCCGGGGCCGGCCTTTCCTTTTTTTTTTTAAATTTATTTATTTTTATTATTTGGGGAGGGGGCCGCGTGGCCCCCCTCCCGGTCCACTACTTGCCCCGGGGACCCCATCCCCCGGGGCTGGCCCTCTCCGTTGGGGACTGTGGGGGTCCCCAATCCCCCACAGTCCCGCCGGCTCCCGCGTCCCTTGGGCGCCGGCATTGCTTTTCCACATGGGGAGCTGCTAAGATGCAGCTCCCCATGTGGAAAAGCAATGTGCTTGGATATTGGAAGAGAGAGCAGGTTTCCTGTCTCTCTTCCAATATCCAAAGCAGTTTGCTATGGCAGGACGGGAGCCGCGAGGCTCCCGTCCTGCCATAACAAACAACAGTGTCCCGGGGTAGGCACCCCGGGACACTGCAGGAGCCGGCCCTGGGGGTGGTGGTCCCCAGGGCCATCAAGGGCTCCAGGAGGGGGCCGCGCGGACCCCCTCCCATTCAGTTCACAGCCCCGGGAGGTGGTGGTCCCCGGGGCTCTGGGGTCCGTAACGGACCCCCATATTTAAATGTTTAGTGCCCCGGGGAGGTGGCGGTCCCGGGCGTGTGGGGGCTGGAGCCCCCCACACAGGTTTTTCAATTATAAAAAAAAAGCCCCGGGGGTGGCGGTCCCCGGGGTTGGGGGCCCTTGAGGCCCCCACACATTAAATTATCCCCCCACCATGCCCCCGGGACTTGGGCCACCCGGGGCAAAATAAATCGAAGCGCGGAGACCACGCTTCGTTTTTTTTTTGGCAGGATTCGCGCACCCTGAGCGCATCTTGCCGATTTTTAAAAAAATTTTTTTTTTTTTTGCCCAGGGGTCCTTGTGGGACCCCCTGAGCAAACCTAGGGGGTCAGGGTGTTTCTACCCTGCCCCCTTTGTGCGCTTTGCGTACTTGTTTCTGTCCCTCGGTTCTACCGAGGGATAAAATGGCTGCCAACATTTCCTGAATCGGAATGTTGACAGCCAGCTGACAGCCAATTAACATGCAGCTCGTGATCGGGACGGTGCGCGCAGGGTGCGCTGAGGGTACGCGGACCCTACTCGGCCATAGATATCACTATCTTTTTACTTTTGATTTTCTCAGCAACTACTGAACGGATTTACACCATTTAACAAAAGGGTTCTTTCTGAACCAAGAACTACCTCTTTGCCAAATTTGGTGTAATTCCGTTCAGCAGTTCGGGCTGTAGCCGTGTCTAAAGTTTCCTATGGAAAATTGCATGGGGAAAACGCGTTTTGGGACCCCCTTTTTCTCGGCCCCCGCTTGACGAATCCCCGAGACTTTCAGGGTAGGAGCGGACCGGAGCGGGCCATAAAGTTTGAAAATTTTGCGAAGATACGTCAACCGGCAAGAGAGTTATTTCAAATAGAATGTCGCGGATTTCCTATGGATAATAGGTTGTAACTATAACTATCTACTGGCGACCGCCAGTAGATATATATATATATATATATATATATATATATATATATATATATATATATATTTATTTACACATTTTATAGGCTTCCCATATTATCACCCAAGACAGTACATTTTCGGTGAACTACAGCTCTTTTTCCTCCCTTATTTTCGCCATAAGATCTTTGCCTTTCGGTATACAGAATTCAAACCTCCACCCACAAATGGTTTTCTTCTCCTTGCTTCCCCCCCACTCCCCACCGCACAGAATGGTCTGATTTTCCCTTGGCAAGAAAGTCGGCATCCCTAAATTGGCCTAATGTAAATCTGTGCATGATGAAATAGTGTATGTGTGACTAGCTGCAGTGAACCCTGAGTAGAATGAACATTGATTGTTTTGAGGAATGGTGGGCTTGCCAGGTTTCCACCTGCTCAAAGGCCTCAAAGTATTTTTCAAGCTGAGTGTCTGTCTCCCTCGAGCGTTTATGCGATCTGTCTAAGTCTGGTGTTAATGTCAGGTTCAAATCTTCCTCCCATCACTTATGGTCCTTCTTGAAAATGCACCAGCATTGGTTCTATTTCTTTGAGGGTTGCTGCCTGAAGCCTAGTCAGTAGGTAAAAACAAAGGAGATTCACATGTCTCCCTCCCAGTTTCCTGTCATTACCACATATCTTTCCAAGTGGTCTATTCATTTCCTTTTCTCACTGAAGGGAAATATTTTGCGCATCAGGATCGCAATGCCCCTAGAGTCTGACTGGAACCCCGAGTGGGCCAGCACCCTGTTTCACCCCCGATTTAACATACCACAGTGGTTTCCTTTTAAGTGTGTGTCCTGTAGCATGATCACATCGGGAGAGTGTTGTTGAAAGTATCTATGAACTACTTCTTGCTTTATTTAATTGCCCAAACCACTGACATTCCTGGACAAAATGTTCACCTGTGTATATTTTGCAGATATCTTTTGAGACCCCTCCATTTAATCATCGTGTCACTCACCCTGTTGTTTCCTGTTTTGTAACCTCTCTCCCATTTGCTGCCCAATGTACCTCTGTGCTCTAAACTCAACTGTGCAATTCCAACAGAACTATATCCCTAGCCCTCCCAGCTACTGCTCTTCCCTCTGCCCTGCGCTGCTGACTTAGAACTGCCTACCTTCCCAATTCGCAGGAGGCCTGTGACCCCACTATCTCATTTTACTACAGGAATGTGATACACAAAATAATAAGTAGTTGTAATCAAGTGCAACAAATCTTAAACAACCATTACCCCTCTCTTTTCTCCCCCACCCCCGGGCACCAGTCGTGGTCCATGCAGGTAACAGCGGTGGGGGCCGCGTGGGGGGATTTCGAGGCACGATGCCGAGGGAAAATTAATTATTAATTATTTATTTAATTTTCCCTAGGCATCGTCCCTCGAATCCCCCCTCCCCAAGTGGCCCTTCCGCCCCACCGCTGTTACCTGCACGGACCGTGACTCCCGGACACCGTATTGCCTCTAAGTCGAGTTGGTGATTTGTTTCCTTTTCCAGCCAGGTTTCTAAATCAGTCCACTCAGTGCAAGTTCTACATTGTTATCTTACTATTGCGTTCTGCCATGAGTCCATTTTTCAGTCTTCCTCTTATCTTTACTGATTACTGGATGATTTTGCTTATGGTGATAAAAGTTTTCGCACAGCCTCATCCAGTGCAGATGTATGTTGCTGTTCCTTCTCTGCTTCTTGTTCTATCAAAGGATGAAGTTCTGGCCGTGTTGTTTTGCTGGGAGTGGCCATCTTTTGCAGGGTATTTCCCTGATTTTTGCCTAAGGTAGCTATTTCCCCGTTTTTGTTGACATTAGGACTCTGTGTACTTTAGTCCTGCTAACCAGTGGTAAAGTGCTTATGCTCTTCCTTTTAAACAAGATAAATTGGCATACACCTTATTGGCACATTTAATTTACTTATAAGTCCCTAGTATATAGTACTATCTGTACCTAGGGCCTGTATATTAAATGCTAAAAGCGGACTGCGGCACCCATTGTGCTACGCACTAGAATAGCACTGTAAACAGTGGTGGCTCCTCCGCAAAGGCGGAGGAGCATCGCCCCGCTCACTGCTTTGCAGCAGTGAAAGAAAGGAACAATAAAACGATAATAACTTGATGTTATTATCATTTTATTTGTTCCTGCTGTAGCAGCATGAGGGAAGGGCGGGGCTGCTCTGCTCACAGAGCAGGGCAGGGGAGGAGTGGAGTGGTGAGCACACTGAAGAGCGCATGACGCTTTGGCCGGCCATCTCGGGCTGGCCAAACAGACATGCTCACTTAGTATGTTCTCCACCCAGGCTGCATTACAGCCTGGGTAGAGAACATGCCCAGGTACCCAGACCCAACCTGAGCACTGAACTACAGTGCTCAGACCAATCACAATGCTGCATTGCAGCGTTGTGATTGGCTTAAGGGACCCAATCACAATGGAAGACAGACGATGTGGGACAGAGCAGCGAGGAGGTAGGTGCCTTGTTCTTTTTTTACACCACCTTACGTCCTCGCCCCCGCCCCGCCACCCCAGATCCATTCCGGTCGCCACTGGTCGGTAAAACCTGTGTACAGGCCTGTGTGTGCAGTTTTAAGCTGCTATTTGGAACTGGTAAAATAAACTTTTTGCCAGGCCTAAAACTTCATTTTTAGTACTTGTACGTCACCCCTAAAGTAGACCTTGAATATCCATTGCACAGGGTGCATTATATTTGAAAAGTAAGACATGGATATTTAATGTTTTACATGTCCTGGCAGTGAAAAATCTCCAAAGTCGTTTTTCTCTATGGCAAGGCTAGCCTCCCATAGACTAACACTGGTTTGCTCTTTTACATTTAATAAGGGCTAAACTGAGTTTGGGAGCAGCTAGAAAATATTTCACAGGCTCACTTTTAAATAACAATAAAAAAATCCAATGTAATGGTAAAGTTGGATTTTAAATTACTATTTTGGAAATTACACTTTTAAAAATTTGTCATTTTTCCTGCCTATACTTAAAACTGTTTTACTGCCAGTGTCCAAGAGTCACGTGACCCCTCCTTGGAGTGAGTTGTGTACTGCTTCCAGCCAGTGTACAAAGAACCTGGGTGTGGGGAGCAGTGGAAGTTCCAGGCCTGCCCTTGCCTTTGTTTCACTAGCCAGGCTGAAGCCAGACCTAGATGAATATGAGGAACTGACCAGAATCAGTTTTAAAGTTAGACAAAGGGATGTCCCCCACCTACATGCTGGCACCTGATATAAACTCAGAACACTCCTGACGTGTAAAACCTCATAAGAAGAACTGCCTGGTGTCTAAGACCTAAAGAAAGACAGGACCGGCTTGCCATGAATCCAGGCCCTTATAAGTGACTCCAGGGTCACTTGGCTGACCTTCTGTGTACAGGATACAACAATTTTCCAGAAACCTTTTCTGCTTCCCAGCTGACCAGGCCCAATTGGAAAAGACCTGCTTCTATCTGCTGGCTTTTGCAGGAGTGAGTCCTGAACCCCAAGTGTTGACCCCAAGGTCCTGGAGGCTTGGCTGTAGTCAGTGAACATTTTTCCCTGCATATCTGAAGGTTTCATCAGATCCAGCGCAGAGCCCTGCACAGCCATGCAGCATCCGGCCAAAGATGTCACAGAATCCAAAGCCGAACAACGCAGAGCCCCACCACACAGCTCCCGACTAGAAGCCACACTGAAACCAATGCAGGGCGATGCAGAACCCCACAGACCCGTGCAACACAGCCCTTATATTGAAGTCAGAGGGTAAAACTTCCAGCAGGACGAACCTGGTACTGTATCCAGCCTGTACTCCATCGCAGTTGGTTGGAACTTGTGCCTTTGTTCTGGTCTGGCACGATCAGATACCTACAGTTGGTGATCTGCGCCTTTTTGGCATTATTTTGAACATTATACTTAAAAAATTCATAACCCCTGTTCTACTAATTGGATTTTTGTCATTTGGGTGTTATTTTATTTATTGAAATTTACTCTATTTTTCTAAATTGGTTTGAGATTTTTCTTGTGTTGTGTTTTCACCGTATTACTGTTTGAATGCTGCATAAATAATTTACACATGGCCTCTAATTTAGCCCTGACTGCTTTTGAGCCAAGCTACCAGAGGGTTAAGCACAGATTTATTTATTGGCATTTCTGGTCCACCTTGAAAAGAATTGTGGATATCATTTGAGGTGGGTTCCCACCTCCCTCAACTAATATTCCACTTTTTTACACAGGGCTTATTTCTACTGTCCCCTGTCAGGATTTTTCATCAATTTATCATGTCCTGGATATCCTCTTACTTCATCCTGAGTCCAATGTGATCTTTTGGAGACTACCCACCATCCTTCCGGCCAATCTCACGTTTCTTCGGTCCTTTGGAAGTTCCATATCTTGTTGTCAGCTATTAATCTCAGTTTCACCAGAAATATCATGATGTACTTGACCCCATGGTCTCTGAGTTCTCTTTTGACTGTCATGAAGCCACATATCTGTTTTTGTGTCAGCATGGTGAAGTAGGGCAAATTGTTAAATTGTTTGAGTGAAGTTGGCCTTATTTTTCGACTGCCTGGAGGATTACCTCCCCATCCAGATGGTTATAGATTCAGTCAATGATTGTTCTTGGAGGTGTAGTCTCAGTGGGGGTATCGTTGCTCTGTGTATTCTTTCCACGTAGAAGAAATTTGAGAGTCATCATCAAAGAACTTTATTCGGCTTTCATAAAGCTATTAAAGTGTACAGTAGTCAAATATAAAACAATTATTTGCAATGATCTTATACTAAATTCAGTTACTTTTGATCTTAAAGTTCTGTGATGGAATTGGCTACATGGCAATAAAAAAAAGGGTACAATTCAGTTAAAAAATAAATAAAATCTCCATAAAAGACAATTACCCATCCCGTATAATCTTTTAATCACAGTAAAAAGTCTAAAATACAATGTGCCTATAAGCACTGAACACAAGTTCTAGTCACTGGTTACTTTTTGTGGTAACATTTATCACTGGGTGGGCAGCCGAGTCAGCCATCACGTACTAGCATACCAGACGTATTTGCCCGCTTGTTCGCTAATGCCACAAATTACTGGCACCTGTATCAGACATTCAATTAAAAACAGCATACAGCAAAAACAGTCACATCCGAAGTGTTGGTCTTTAAAATCCTACAGGTGACCTGATACTGCCTGACTGCCATACTCAAGCATATCTGAGAGACCTTTGAGTTTGAAATTATTTAGGATCCAGTTTTCCATTAAATGTTCCACACTAGGCCCTTTTTGCCTGTTCTGGTGCACCTACTATCCTTACGTTATTTCCCCTCAATCTTCCTTCTGAGTCTTCTAGTGTCACCTGTAGTTTGATCACTGTTCCTCGAAGGGTCTTGACCTCCCTTTAAGCACTTTCTTATTTTGAGTTAGCTTCTCACTGATTTTAAGCATATCCGACCTAAACAGATTCACCTCAATATTGACTCGGCAGTGGAGCTTACAGTCCCCAGCTGTAGCATGTCAGTTTTCCCTTAAGACACTCCTGTAGTAGATTGTCAGTTATCAAATCTGTGAGGGGCCACTGCACTGTCAAGTATCACCTTCCTGTGCGGGGCCAACAGTAGGAGATTAGGGAATGGGCCTCTGTTTGCCCAGGGCCTCCACGTGAGATATTTATTTCAACAGGTGTGTGGGGAAAAGGGAACCCCCTACCTGTTGTGATCCCTGGCCACTTCTGTCCCTCCTGGGCAGTCCTGTCATGCCCAGGTTAGCTGCTCCCTGAGATTGTGATTCACCAACCGGATTCACTGTCCTGATGGTATTTAGAAAAAGGGGAGAGAGACCTGTTCGGCAGGTCCCATTTTCAATTCTCAACCTCCTCCAAGAAGATCTCACTCTGACTCTGCCTTCCGTTCTGTACTGGGTGTCCCCTGTCCCTCCGCCTCTCACGTAGCTCATCGAGTCTCATCTCCCAGCATACAGTTGCCTTCACTGTGTGTGGCATTCCCCAGTTTGCTTCAGGCCTCGAGCCGCCGAGGCGTGCAGATTAAACAGGCTGCCTGGGCTGCTATGCTCATTTGGTCTCTGTTTAGTCATTGAGATTGAATTTTCGGCAAATCATCAGTTTCTTTTAGACTACATTTATGGTTCTCTCACTTTTGAGGCTAGTTTGGACCGGATCGTGTCACGGATTGAAGGGGAATTTAGTCATAGAAATGGTAGCAACTAAAGATTTCCAGCGATCTTCAGCTTTAGGGCATAGACACTTTTAAATCCATTAAGGCCAAAAATAAAAAATTACAAATTACCTGATAGTAAATAATCTCATCAACTCTTTTTGGGCTTGAGTACCTATATTTAGAGGTATAAAATAAGATAGCACGTTTGGATACACATTTAGAGCAGCAGATGTTTGAGTTTCTCAAATCAGAGGCTTGTGTGTATCTCTGGGAAATCATGTTTAGAATTTTTGCTGTATTGTGAACAAATTTGGATCTAGTTCTCAGTGTCTTTGTTTCTTGAATCAAAGTAGATCCAGAAGTCTGGATTCAGCATTTTGCCCAGGTTGTCGCCTTTCACATGAGGTAGTTTTTTTTTTTGTGCTAAGTATTTTGGGGCCATTTTGTGTATATTTGAGTTGATACTGAGCATTTTTCCAGTGGAGTTTATATTTGCGTATAGTTTCAGATTTTTTTCCAGCCTGATGTGCAGCGATATTGTGCTTTCAATAAAGTAAGGTTTGCAGTCCAGCACATTGCACTGGAATCAAGCTCTGGAGAGGAGAATATGAGCACAATTGACTGTATAGTAAGTATTACCTAGTATATTTCACCTCAACCAGATTTACATATAGCCATTATCATGCAGGCCGAGGCACAGCTTCCACTTATAAAACAATTCAATTGTAGAAACCACAGTTCCTTCCCTTTGGCTTAGTTTTTCTGGCTGCTAGTTCTAAATACAGATTACTCAAATTTAAAATACCCCCCAGGCACCAGTCTGGATCCGGAGGTTTCAAACAGCATTTTTTTTGTGCACAGATAGGTGGCGCCATGCGGCTCTGTGTTGACTTCGTGTTGCCCAAGAAGTGACTATGGAGCTGCATATAAGCACCACACCTGCATATTGACATCAGTTCCCTACTTTTGCAGCCTTCGTATACCGATTTGGAGCTCGCTCCCACTTTTCCCTCATATGTCAATGAGTTTTACTTAGAATTCTTTGTTTTTCCTGTGTGCAAGAGAACTATGTCCCCTCCTAAAAGAACAGATTGTCTAAACCTCATAGGGACTGTCACAAGCAAATGTCTGTGACAGACTCCCATAAGGTATACCTCCTTGGGCAAGACTCCAAGTGCTGCAAGAATTGTGCCCTTATTAATCAAAAGGCTATCCGGGAATGTGAAGTAAACCTGTTATATGGCCATTAGGGTCATTGTCGACATTGCTAAGTTAGCCTGAGCTTTGCTGCCATGATGCTGCTTTTGCGCACGGAACTTCATGACTTTATTTTGCAAGACTCTGTTTGTGCCTTTCACATAAGAACTGTCTGCTTTTTGCATTCTCTGCCTGTTCATGGAGTTTAGTCTGAACACGATGTGCAAGGTCGATAAACAATGCCCCTTGTTATTCTGTTCTGGTCAGTCCCTAGCACCTAGACGAAACATGCTAACACAGCTGCGCTGCTGGAAACTCATGCTTTGATATTACGGGGATGCATGTTGTTAAAAAAACACACACTTGGAGAGGGACCTTTCCAGGGAGAAGAGCTATGCCGTTCCTATGATGTAAATCTTCTATCTAGGCACTAAGGTATGGGGTCTGCTGACAAAGCCCAGAGATCTTCCTTTATATAATAAACTTCACCTTACCAAGGGGAGGGTGGATAGGCCTTATAGTCCTTTTTCCACTGTCTGTATATGATGACATACCCCTTTATATTCTATGGAATTGTAACAATGCTAACTGTTTTAGGTCTATGCATTTCGCTGCTGGTAGTGGCTCGTATACTGCATTATAGGGCACAATAGTTAAAATAAACGTTTTAAACTATAACAGTGACTCTGACAATTCTTATTGTGGACAAGTACGAGTGAGTGAGCGAAAGGGATTGTCTTGCTACCGTGATTCCAGAGAGAGTCGGGAGTGTTGTGTTCTGGGTTGTCTAATCATTTGTAGCTCCATGATTATGTAGGAGAACAAATGAGACACCATAGCTAGTCGGTTTGGGATTTTGGGTACTAAGGTGGTAGGAAGGTTCAGCCCCTATACACGAGGTCCTGTTTTCCTGCACATAGTTCTGTGTATGTGCAGAATCTCTGCAACATGGTGCCGCCAATGTTTGGTCTGGTACTTATCTGCGAGACTCCTGAGTAGTGCTTGTGCTTGTCCACAAACCCCTCACTTCTGTTTCCGGAGACAGTTGTGATGGTGTAGCCTCCTATATTGTGATATTTTATAGGTTTTTCAAGCTTGAATTTTAAAAGGTCTTTCTCTTTCTTATTAACCCCTTATTTCCCTGCCACACATAGGTTGTTATTCTCTACTATTGGTTATGGTGGTTGCCATAGCACCTCCTAACTGCGCACCGGTAACAACTTATTTGACTCAATATGGATTCCATGCTGATGGTGTTGCGCTTATTTTTGTTGTTGAAGCTGATGCGGCTCACCGCTTCAAGGTGTTTTATTCTTGAGTCACCTTTCCGGTAGTCCATGGGACAGAC
>CAWUFW010025615.1:0-42698 GCA_963921515.1 Calotriton arnoldi
GTATATGTGGCTGGCATAGGTTCACCAGTGACCAGCATGGTGACATATGCGTGTGACCTGTCCAGGGACGCGTTGAACAGCAATGGACCGATCGGTGTGCCCGGCCGGCCCATTGCATTGTATGTGAGCGGGTGCGCGTTGTATCCCGAGTACGCGCTGTACAGCAATGGACCGATCGGTGTGCCCGGCCGGCCGATTGCATTGTATGTGAGCGGGTACGCGTTGTATCCCGAGTACGCGTTGGTACAACAATGGACCTATCGGGTGTGCCCGCACGGCCCATTGCATTGTATGTGAGCGGGTGCGCGTTGTATCCCGGGTACGCGCTGTACAGCAATGGACCGATCGGTGTGCCCGGCCGGCCCATTGCATTGTATGTGAGCGGGTACGCGTTGTATCCCGAGTACGCGTTGTACAACAATGGACCGATCGGTGTGCCCGCACGGCCCATTGCATTGTATGTGAGTGGGTACGCGTTGTATCCCGGGTACGCGTTGAACAGCAATGGACCGATCGGTGTGCCCGGCCGGCCCATTGCATTGTATGTGAGCGGGTACACGTTGTATCCTGGGTACGCGTTGTACAGCAATGGACCAATCGGTGTGCCCACACGGCCCATTGCATTGAATGTGAGCGGGTACGTGTTGTATCCCGGGTACGTGTTGAACAGCAATGGACCGATCGGTGTGCCCGGCCGGCCCATTGCATTGTATGTGAGCGGGTAAGCGTTGTATCCCAGGTACGCGTTGTACAGCAATGGACCGATCGGTGTGTCCGGCCGGCCCATTGCATTGTATGTGAACGGGTACGCGTTGTATCCCGGGTACGCGTTGAACAGCAATGGACCGATCGGTGTGCCCGGCCGGCACATTGCATTGTATGTGAGCGGGTACGCGTTGTATCCCGGGTTCACGTTGTACAACAATGGACCGATCGGTGTGCCCGGCCGGCCCATTGCATTGTATGTGAGCGGGTACGTGTTGTATCCCGGGTACGCGTTGAACAGCAATGGACCGATCGGTGTGCCCGGCCAGCCCATTGCATTGTATGTGAGCGGGTACGCGTTGTATCCCGGGTACGCGTTGTACAGCAATAGACCGATCGGTGTGCCCGCACGGCCCATTGCATTGTATGTGAGCGGGTACGCGTTGTATCCCGGGTACGCGTTGAACAGCAATGGACCGATCGGTGTGCCCGGCCGGCCCATTGCATTGTATGTGAGAGGGTACGCGTTGTATCCCGAAATACGCATTGTACAGCAGTGGACCGAACGGTGCGCACACATTGGCTGGGGCCTGGCATGGCAACGGACGCGTTTTCGAAGCTCCAACGAGTCTGATGCAGTGAATTCAGTTGGCCAGCCACAACAATGTTGCAAAATCATGGGTGTCATGAAGTTGAAGATTTGAAGGATGCTGTGGGCGTGTATTAGTGCTGCTATTCCATGGATTGGTCAGATTCAGAAGATGCAAACGACTTGGACCTATCACTTTGGACACATGGGACAGTATCTGCCTCTGCAGCACACATATAATGCTGGCTGTTCCCCTGAGAGCTCACTTGCCTGCACTACATGCTCCAGGACGACATCTGCCACCAACACTGCTGCTGTTTATGCATCCTCTGGCTCCTGCAATGGCACGTACTGTGGAGAGAGCCCCAGCCTTCAGCCTTAAGGAGAACCAGGCCCTGCTGGACAGCCTCCTTCCACAGTACAGCAAGCTGTATGGGAAACCAGGGGAGCAGGTGAGTGTGCTGTCCACTGCCTCACTAATTGTGCATGTTGTCTGACTAGCAGGGCTTTCAGTGTGCACACCACTGGCTAGCATGCCCACTGAGTAGTTGTCACACCCCAAAGTGTGTAGTTACATGCACTGAACTGGTACAGTGCAGTAACAGTGCATTCCAACTAGGTTTACTTCCCATGCAATGATACCATGTAGTGACTGCTGGCAAACTGTTCATAGCCATTGTTGCACTGCCTGTGTACATCATATGCCCCTGTGATTGAGACATGTATATCCAACTGTGTGATGCACGTATATGTTGCATGTGTAGAAATGGCCTTTTCACTTTGTCATCCTCACAGGTTGATGCCCACCAGAAGCAGGAAATCTGGCTGACCATCGCCCGGGAAGTAAGATCCGTGGGGGTCTACAGGCGCAGGATCCGCAACTGCCAGAAGAGGTGGCAGGACCTTCGTGGCTGGACCCGGAGGATCGCAAGGGTCCAGTTGAAGCTGTCGCCTCCTCGCAGGAGGTGCGGACACCGGACCCTGACCCCCCACATGCTCCGGATCCTGGCGGTGGTCTTCCCTGACCTGGATGGGCAGCTGAAGGACAGACAGCAGCAAGGAGGGGGTGAGTCCATGACTGCACTGTGCACTTTGTCTGACATGCTATGTGCCCTCCTCTGGCCTGGTTAAACTTCCACAGTACATCAGTCATGTGGTCCAGGACCCATGTCCCTCATTTGTGACATGCCCACTTCTCCTCTGATACGCATATGTGTGGCCCTTATAGTCAGGAAATTGTGTCATTTGGGGACTGTGTCATTGCATTTAGCTTTGCTCAAGCTGGGCGACAGCATTTGTTCCCGTGACTATGTTGTGCGATTCATGGGTGGGTCAATTGCTTACACAATGCCTAAGTTCTGACATGTAATCTGGGTGTAACTTTGATATGTGGTCCGCTTGCTGCTCTGATTCACCAAATGTCCTTGGGGAATTTGGCACACACCCATGCTGCTGGTGGGAACAATGTTTGGGCCTCAGGAGTATGTGTATCCAGTGTGTCACACATGCTTAGCCACCTGCCTACTGTCCAGGACTCATCCCTCTTACAGGTGGAGCTGGACAGTAATACCTACTCCAGGGCATGCAATGCACTCTGTACTCCCACTCCCGTGTATCATCTGGCATGTTGTGATCAGTGTAATGTACCCTCAGGTGTCTGCCTCTGTCTCATTGTGCTGTGTCTTCGTTGTCAGGATTACTGGTATGTTTATCGGTTAGGGCTCAGCATGCCATCTGAGATGTGACCATGATAGACGATACTTCTGTGACTTATAGGTGTCTGATCACTTGACTGTGCACACAGGTGTTTGCGACTGTGACTTTCAGGCAGCTGTATTGTCATTCACAGCACACTGTGAAGTGCTCATGTTCAGAGAGTTGTGTTTCATGTCCCCCATATGCAGTAGCGGGCCGTGGTGGGAGTGCTGCCGGGCGGTGACGTGGGGTGGGGGAGGGGCAGGGTGGGGGGTAGTAAAGTATGGAATACGGCCGTATAGAGGTAAGTAGACATATAAATACATAAAATGAATTTCGTTGCGTGCGCTGCATCGCCAAATGCGATGCAGCACGCACAACGAAATTCGTTTTATTTATTTATATGTTTACTTACCTCTATACGGCCGTGTTCCGTACTTTACTACCCCCCGCCCCACGTCACCGCCCGGCAGCACTCCCACCACAGGCCGCTACTGCCCATATGTCCAGTTGGTATGACGTGGACAAATAGTAGTACAGATGATGTGGTATTTGGGGGATGGACATGTGCACTTGTCAGTCACATAACTTGCATTCCCCATGCCCTCGGATTGTGACACATTGCAGACTGTTGTTGGCTGGCTGCCATGGCCATGTGACTTGAGACAGTAATGTATGACTTTGCACGCATTCCTGTGTCATGGCATTCAACTTCCTGAGACTGATCCTGCAGGGGAGTGACATGTGCAACATGCATCCCATTGTGGCATTGACTATCCGGACATGGGTGCATCATGGTGTCTGGTGCTGGTATGCATCACATGCAGTGGAGAGGTGTGGTGCAGCGGCCAGGGCAGCTGACTTCGGAGCACAGGGTTCACGGTTCGATCCCCGGCTCCGGCGGCAGCTCAGCTCAGCACCATGTGACTCTGGGCAATAGCTCACTTAATTTCCACTCCGGCCCCCAGCGCCTTGAGACCTGTAAGGGTGAGTAGCTGCGCTATATAAAAACGGACTTAAATTTTTTTTTACTTACATGCATTTCTATTACTTACATGCATTTCTATTTAGACTCTGGCCATCCCTTTATCCGGACACCTGCACTGACTCAGTGGCAAGAGATGTGATGTGTGCATGTTCACATACTTCACCGTGTTCCCTGCAATGTCCAACAACTGTGTAGGTGATGCATGTGTCCACACTGGGGTATTACCATCAGACAGGCACCAGACAGATGGGTGCAAGGGCAGGAGGGGTGTAAGTCCCATGGTTGACCATCAGACTGACAATTGGCTTCCCCGAATCTGTGTGAGGACTTTAGGCAATGTTCAACTAAGGATGCCAGGGCTTGCTCTGTAATGTGCTGTACTTACTGTGGTGTGTGCGGTCAGTGCAGGTGACTGATGTTTGTCTGTTTCCCTAATTGTTTGCAGATACATCCACGGCCACAGGAGGGGACAGCTCCACGGACCAGGAGGAGCAGCGGAGCCAGACTGGGTCAGCATCGGACGAGTGGTCAGAGGGACCCAGTGGCACGGAGGGCGAGGGGAGCCACACCGAGGAGTCCTCAGCACCAACCACCTCAGCTGAGGACCACAGCAGCTCGGAGGATGACTCACTTGTGGAGGCGGGTCTCAGCAGCCACCAAAGGCCAGCTAGTCTGTCTGGCCCCGCCACCACCACCACCGCCCTCCCATTGGCTCCCATTCCTGAGGTCCGTGGAGGCTCCCGTACTCGGGAGCGTGTCTCCTTCGTGCCAGGCACCGCAGCCCCTGCCCCTGTGTCCCCTGCTGCCCTGAGTGAGGAGTCTGTGTACCTCCTTCGGCAGCTCCATGTAGGGCAAACAGCAATGCTGAGTGTCCTCCATGCACACACCACTCTGTTGACACAGCTGGTGTCGTTCATGGAGGGCATCTCGACGGGTATGTCTGCCCTACAGAGGAGCAATAAGTCCATGGACTCCTCCCTGACGGCAGCAGTGTCCCTCCTCCAACAGTCCCTCAACCCTCCCACCTCTGCCCCATCCACACTTCCTGCCCCCTACCTGTCCAAAGCACATGCACACCTGCACAGTCACCCAAACACACAGACACGAGCAGCACAGACACACCCAAGAGAAAGGCAAGACGTGCACAAGCATCCTCAGGGGACTGATACCACAGACACAGGGGACGGGGAACACACACACACACAGGCATCCACATTAACTCCGCAGTCCTCCAAATCCTCTCCCTCCAAGACCCCTTCCCTTGCCTCGCCTGCTACCACACCTACACAGCAGATCTTCCTGTGTGACCTCGGCCTCTTCCCTCCAATCCTGCTGATCCAGCATACCGAGGGAAGAGGAAGTCCACCCACTCAGAGGGAGTGCCCCTCGCCCCCGGACACCCTCCCCAGGCGCAGGCAGAGTGAGCCCCCACCCGCAAGTCCCCTCGGTACCGGAAGAGCAAGACCCCGACACCGCCCTGCAAGTCAACCACCCAGTCTCACACCTCCATCCCCCAGGCCACCACTCCACAGGTTCCACCGCCACACCCTGCCCGAGGTTCCCCCACACACCGATACCGCATCCCCAAACTGCTTAGGCCCTCCCCCCCCTGCCACTTGCTCTTCCACCCCCAAACCAGATGCTCTGCCTGTTTGTGCCACTGGTGTGGAGACAGTGTCCCCCATCTGTCCTGCCCAGCTCTTCTGCCCCCTTCCACTACCTTGGAGTCATGCACTGCGGTGGAGTCCACAACCACCCCGTCTGACTCGGGCACTGCATTGGGGACCCAGTCCACGCCATCTGACCAGCCCACTGCAGTGGTTGCAGCACCAACACCATCTGACTTGAGCCCTGCGGTGGTGCCAGCCCCCTGAGTCAGACACCTCCACTGCAGTTGCCGGTGACACTCCTGCACCCACCTCCCCTTCACTGCCTCCTTCTGGCATCCCCTGATCCTGTCCCTGCGGTGCCTGGCCTGCCCCTCGTATGCCCCTCCAAGGGGGATGTCCCCTGTCCGTACCTGTGCAGGCAAGCAATTGTTGACAAGTTGTCACACATCACCCTGTTGGGACTGTATATTTGGACTGGCCATTGGCCTTAGTTTATGTTGGACTTTTGATTTGAGTTGCACACTTGCTGAATAAAGCCTCTTTTTGTTTACTTGTGGTTAATCTTTGGAGGTACATGATGTAGATGTGTGGAATCATGCATTTGCTGTTGTAATAGTGTTCAGATCAGGTAAATGAAGTTTTGCTGTGATGGGCTCCATGTGGTCCATGGGACATGTGTCCTAATCTAGTCTGGATCTATAGCATCCTTTGCTGCAGTCTGAGGGTGTAATGTTCAGCATTTGACACAGGGATGTATGTTTAGCATTTGTAGATTACCATCTTTGTCCTACACTGATGCACATCTGGTGGGCTTACCATTGTCCAATGTTCCTAGTACCCTGACTGTGTGCCCGTCTCCAATGGACATGCAGTTTAGCACATCAAATTTGGAGGACTCATCTGTGTACACAGTGCAAGTTGCTTGACACGTGTCTTGGGTGTATGCAGATGACTGACGTGACACTCCCGTGCCCAGGCTGATATGAGCAGAGCCTTCAGTGTGTTGTAGTTGTTGACTCACTGACTGAGTGTTCTGCTGACATGTTTGAGTCGTGCACAGACAAGGTTTGGCACAGCTGACCTTCCACAGGAGTGGAGTGCCCTCATGGCAGTGCGTGATTCCGTGATATAGGCTGTGCCCGTGTTGTGTGTTGTGTAGGCATGTCTGTGCGTGTTCCCTTCTCCTTTTCCTACACAGGCTGTGTCCCTACGGATGATCCTGTTTGTGATGCTTGCTGAGTTGTTCTGTGTTCATCCAGCATCTTGGACCTGGTTTCTCCGGGATGTGGGTGCATGGCAAACTAATGTTCATGAGGTTGTCATCCCTAGTTGTCTTTGTTGTCAGGGCTGGGGATGTGGGCAAACGCAGATGGGACACAGTCAGGATTCCTCTTGGCACTTGTTGGTTACACAAGTAATGTGATTTTCTGTTTGTGTATGCTTTCAGTGATTGTGACACGTTGTGTGTGTGACTGCTGCCACTCCTCAGGGTCAGAGCTGCAATGTTGGAAGTTGTCTATGTGTGTCCTTTGTGGGTCAGCTTGGCTTCTTCATTGGTGTGTGACTATGGCCAGGATCCCATTGTTTGGGGTGGATTTCACGTCATGCCCATGTACGGCATACTGTGCAGTGTGTCAGACATTCACAAGTCTTGTTGACTGGCCTTGTGTGATGGGTTTCTGCACCTTATTTCCCCCACCACCCCTGGGATTGTCATGGGTGCATGTGCAATGTCAGCAGTCCATGTGAGCTTCACTGCTGCACATTGGTGGAGATCAAGGTGTGTGGCGTTGAGTGTGTGCAAATGTGAGTTGTTGCACGGCTGGGGCACTACCTCCATATTGTCCTTGGCTGGCAGGCCATGCTGAGTGCTTTGTGCTTGTATAGGTGTGATGGTAGTTTGTTGCTCAGGACACATGGCTGTGGTTCACAGTGTGGATGACATCTGCCTTTGTCATCACAGTGTGATTGTCATGCAGGCTAGTGTCACCACAGTGTGGGGTCCCTGGGGGGAGTGCTGTGGTGGTTCTGTCTCTTGCTGTGGTTGTTGCTGTTCCTACAAGCTTGTGTGACATGTGTAATTTGGGCTCCCTCTCATCTCACAATGCCTGTTTGCCCACATAGGGGAATCCAATCCATGAGTTACTTCTGTATGTGACTGTGTTGACATCTGTGTATTAGTGAATCTGGCCTCCTCATGTGTTGTGTGTTTGCCTGGGGACACTGGCACACAACCCCCTCACCTGTTGTGTTTGATATGCAGTGTGAGTCTGCCTGTTTGTGTTTGTGCATTTGCACCACTGCATTGGCATATCTGTAGTTTGCCATTGGCTGTATGTTGTTTGTTGGCTTTCCCCTGCTGGCCCTGGGACTGCTAGGTCATCAGTCAGCACATTGCTCATGGTTAGTATGTCCCATTGCTGCCATGGTATGGTATTTGTTCACCTGACATCTACAGTCTCCACAGGATATCTACATTTGTGTGTCCATTGGTGCAGATATGTGGGTCTGCATTAATTTGCTCACTTCTGTCATTGTGTTATTTGTGAATGTAGACAATGTGGGCCCCCATGGCTGATGTTTGTGTGCACATGGCCAGAACGATGTGTCATTGGCACTGCACTGCTTGCCTCACACAATCTATGTTGCTTTGGGACACAAGCACTACAATGCCACTGTAGTGTTTGGTGTTGTGTGGCCAGGAATAATCCCTGCAGTTTTGTTTTTGCAGCTTTAACCAGGACTACACTTACCTTTTGGGCACTGTGGTGATGGGGCTTTGGGCCCCATTGCCACACTGTTCAAAATGTGCTTCAGCTATGGAGCACACACTTACCTTTGGGCACTGTGGTGATGGGGCTTTGGGCCCCATTGCCACACTGTTCAAAATGTGCTTCAGCTATGGAGCACACACTTACCTTTTGGGCACTGTGGTGATGGAGCTTTGGGCCCCATTGCCACACTGTTCAAAATGTGCTTCAGCTATGGAGCACACACTTACCTTTTGGGCACTGTGGTGATGGGGCTTTGGGCCCCATTGCCACACTGTTCAAAATGTGCTTCAGCTATGGAGCACACACTTACCTTTGGGCACTGTGGTGATGGGGCTTTGGGCCCCATTGCCACAGTGGTCATGGTCTGCTTGCATTGTGTAGGCCACACACACAATTATGTGTGACACATGTGTTAGGGGGTCACATTGTATGTTCAATGTCATGTTCAGTGTTGTATGCATTTGACACAGACCACACACGCTTGTCATGGTGTTGGGGGTGGGATGTAATTTACAGACAGTCCTTATGTGGGAGTATGCTAGTTGTGTCATGCATTACCCGTCCTATGAGTAGGGGTGGTTGTAGTGGCAGGCATCCAGCCCCCCATGTGTGGGGATGGTAGTAGTGGTAGGCATCCAGCCCTCCATGAGTGGGGATGGTAGTGGTAGTAGGCATCCAGCCCCCCATGAGTGGGGATGGTAGTAGTGACAGCCATCCAGCCCACCCTGAGTAGGGGTGGTGTTAGTGGTAGGCATCCATCCCCCTATGGGTGGGATGGCAGTAGTGGCAGGCATCCAGCCCACCCTGAGTAGGGGTGGTGTTAGTGGTAGGCATCCATCCCCCTATGGGTGGGGATGGTAGTAGTGGTAGGCATCCAGCCCCCCATGAGTGGGGATGGTAGTAGTGGTAGGCATCCTGCCCCCCATGAGTGGGGATGGTAGTAGTGGTAGGCATCCTGCCCCCCATGAGTGGGGATGGTAGTAGTGGTAGGCATCCAGCCCCCCATGAGTGGGGATGGTAGTAGTGACAGCCATCCAGCCCACCCTGAGTAGGGGTGGTGTTAGTGGTAGGCATCCATCTCCCTATGGGTGGGGATGGCAGGAGTGGCAGGCATCCAGCCCACCCTGAGTAGGGGTGGTGTTAGTGGTAGGCATCCATCCCCCTATGGGTGGGGATGGTAGTAGTGGTAGGCATCCAGCCCCCCATGAGTGGGGATGGTAGTAGTGGTAGGCATCCAGCCCCCCATGAGTGGGGATGGTAGTAGTGACAGCCATCCAGCCCACCCGGAGTAGGGGTGGTGTTAGTGGTAGGCATCCATCCCCCTATGGGTGGGGATGGCAGTAGTGGCAGGCATCCAGCCCACCCTGAGTAGGGGTGGTGTTAGTGGTAGGCATCCATCCCCCTATGGGTGGGGATGGTAGTAGTGGTAGGCATCCAGCTCCCCATGAGTGGGGATGGTAGTAGTGGTAGGCATCCAGCCCCCCATGAGTGGGGATGGTAGTAGTGGTAGGCTTCCTGCCCCCATGAGTGGGGATGGTAGTAGTGGTAGGCATCCAGCCCCCCATGAGTGGGGATGGTAGTAGTGACAGGCATCCAGCCCACCCTGAGTAGGGGTGGTGTTAGTGGTAGGCATCCATCCCCCTATGGGTGGGGATGGTAGTAGTGGTAGGCATCCAGCTCCCCATGAGTGGGGATGGTAGTAGTGGTAGGCATCCAGCCCCCCATGAGTGGGGATGGTAGTAGTGGTAGGCATCCTGCCCCCCATGAGTGGGGATGGTAGTAGTGGTAGGCATCCATCCCCTAATGGGTGGGGATGGTAGTAGTGGTAGGCATCCAGCCCCCCATGAGTGGGGATGGTAGTAGTGGTAGGCATCCAGCCCCCATGAGTGGGGATGGTAGTAGTGGTAGGCATCCTGCCCCCATGAGTGGGGATGGTAGTAGTGGTAGGCATCCAACCCCCAACAGTGGGGATGGTAGTAGTGACAGCCATCCAGCCCACCCTGAGTAGGGGTGGTGTTAGTGGTAGGCATCCATCCCCCTATGGGTGGGGATGGCAGTAGTGGCAGGCATCCAGCCCCCCATGAGTGGGGATGGTAGTAGTGGTAGGCATCCAGCCCCCCATGAGTGGGGATGGTAGTAGTGGTAGGCATCCTGCCCCCCATGAGTGGGGATGGTAGTAGTGGTAGGCATCCAACCCCCCAACAGTGGGGATGGTAGTAGTGACAGCCATCCAGCCCACCCTGAGTAGGGGTGGTGTTAGTGGTAGGCATCCATCCCCCTATGGGTGGGGATGGCAGTAGTGGCAGGCATCCAGCCCACCCTGAGTAGGGGTGGTGTTAGTGGTAGGCATCCATCCCCCTATGGGTGGGGATGGTAGTAGTGGTAGGCATCCAGCCCCCCATGAGTGGGGATGGTAGTAGTAGTAGGCATCCAGCCCCCCATGAGTGGGGATGGTAGTGGTGGTAGGCATCCAGCTCCCCATGAGTGGGGATGGTAGTAGTGGTAGGCATCCAGCCCCCCATGAGTGGGGATGGTAGTAGTGGTAGGCATCCAGCCCCCCATAAGTGGGGATAGTAGTAGTGACAGCCATCCAGCCCACCCTGAGTAGGGGTGGTGTTAGTGGTAGGCATCCATCCCCCTATGGGTGGGGATGGCAGTAGTGGCAGGCATCCAGCCCACCCTGAGTAGGGGTGGTGTTAGTGGTAGGCATCCATCCCCCTATGGGTGGGGATGGTAGTAGTGGTAGGCATCCAGCCCCCCATGAGTGGTGATGGTAGTAGTGGTAGGCATCCAGCCCCCATGAGTGGGGATGGTAGTGGTGGTAGGCATCCAGCCCCCCATGAGTGGGGATGGTAGTAGTGGTAGGCATCCAGCCCCCCATGAGTGCGGATGGTAGTAGTGGTAGGCATCCTGCACCCCATGAGTGGGGATGGTAGTAGTGGTAGGCATCCAGTCCCCCATGAGTGGGGATGGTAGTAGTGACAGCCATCCAGCCCACCCTGAGTAGGGGTGGTGTTAGTGGTAGGCATCCATCCCCCTATGGGTGGGGATGGCAGTAGTGGCAGGCATCCAGCCCACCCTGAGTAGGGGTGGTGTTAGTGGTAGGCATCCATCCCCCTATGGGTGGGGATGGTAGTAGTGGTAGGCATCCAGCCCCCCATGAGTGGGGATGGTAGTAGTGGTAGGTATCCAGCCCCCCATGAGTGGGGATGGTAGTGGTGGTAGGCATCCAGCCCCCGATGAGTGGGCATGGTAGTAGTGGTAGGCATCCAGCCCCCTATGGGTGGGGATGGTAGTAGTGGCAGGCATCCATCCCCCTATGGGTGTGTATGGCATTGGTGTTGGCCATCCCACCCCTATGGTTCTGCTGTTGCTTGTGTACGTCATTTGTGCATCCCTATGTGTGTGTGACATATTTCGGGTACGTGTCGTTTGTTTGTGTTGTGGGTGTTTGACTTACCGTCTGCGCCGTACGCGTCCGTACCGGTCCCGGTAATAGATGTAGAGTATTGGTAGGACCTGCGCGATGGGATTCATGGTTGGGTCGTCTCGTTCGGGTTTCTCGTGGCTTCGACTCATACTCGTCGCCGCTGGCTTGTTCGTCTCGTCGCCGTGGATCGTCTTGTGGTGCGAATCGGAGCTTATGTGGAGCTCTCCCGGATGCTCATACGTGCCGGACGTAGCGACGAGTTCGGCGCGTACGGAAGACGCATCGTACTAGTCCGGCCGGAAGGTGCAGTGTATTTAGTTCCGTGCGACTCGATTCGGCGTTTACGTATCCGGCTCGGCGGGGAACAGGAGCTAGAATGGGTAAGTACGGCTCGCTCGGAATCTAGGCTGTTATGCGCATCGTACTTGTTCGTTCGGTAGAGTGTTCGAGTCGGTCGGAAAACACGCGTTCGGCTGGTATTTTTTCCGGACGAATACTGTTAGGTGCGCTTCCGGACGAAATCGGAATCGACCCCTAAGACTATTAGTCAATACAATTTTCTAAAAGTGGAATTTTCAGAATTGCAATTTAAAATACGGCTTCACCATAAGTGAGCATTTTAAAGTGCAATTCCAGAGACACCAAACATGAACTGGTTATCCCTTCTCATTTGAAAATTACACTTATAAAATGTAATACACTTATAAAACGTCTCCTATGGGAGAGATAGGCCTTGCAGTAGTGAAAAACTAATTTGAGTTTTTCACTTCCAGGACATGTAAAACTTAAAAGTACATGTCCTACTTTTCAAATGTGTTGCACCCTGCCCTCTGGGCTATGCAGGCCCGACCCTAGAGGTGGCATATGTATTGAAAAGGAAGTTTGGGCCTGGCAAAAGGTTTATTTTTCCAGGTCGAAATGGCAGTTTAAAAAAGCACACACAGTCTCTGAAATGAAAGGCATAGACATGTTTGAAGGGCTACTTAAGTGGATGGCACAATCAGTGTTGCAGGCCCACAAGTAGCATTTAATTTACAGGCCCTAGGTACATGTAGTACCCTTTTACTAGGGACTTATAAGTAAATTAAATATGCCAATTGGGGCTAGGCCAGAAGAGAGAGCACAAGCACAATAGCACTGGTTAGCAGTGGTAAAGTGCACATAGCCCTAAGACCAGCAAAAACGAGATCAGCCCAAAAAAGGAGGAGGAAGGCAAAAGGTTCGCGGGAAGACCACCCTAAGGCTGACAGTTCTAACAACCCCTCACTGCGATTGTTGCTATTTTTAAATTGTTTATTAGTCTGATCTGCATCTTCAGTTCCAGACCACAGGCCTTCTGTGCTGAACTTCATTCTTACTTTATGGATAATGTTGAGGGAATTTATGAGAGGTTTAAGTTTCTTCATTCGTCTGAAGACCCACCATTATCGCTCTATGTCAATGTGGCCTGGTTCTGTTTCTGAGAGTTTTACTTCTCTCTCGCAGGAGGATATCCTTTGTTCCTTATTCAGGATCAAATCTGTTTTATCCAACCACAGATGTTCAATGGCAATTCTTAGATGGTCAGCTCATAGCTTTTCCAACTGGGTTGTGCCCATGTCTAATATCAGTTTAGTATATGGAGATGTGCCAGGTGCCTAGAAAATTGGGCTGGTTAACCCTCTCCTGAAAAATGATTACTTACATCAAGATGAGTCAAAAATTACTCAACAGTTATTCATTTACCTGTTCTTGCTAATCTGCACAGAAAGCATGCTGCTTAATAACTCAGCCTTTCTGGAAGAGTGTGATATCCTTGACCCATGGCAGCTAGGCATAGGTCCAGGGCAGGGTACCATCCTGCTTCTGACCATGTATGAGATTCAACCAGCTCAGGATGATGGAGATACAGCTGCAGTTATTCATTGATATCTCCACAGCAGCTTTGGTTCTATTGACCATTGGGAACTTATTCAGCGTCTTTCAGAAGTTGAAATCAGGAGTTTGGCATTAACCTTGTTTGAGCCATTTTAGAAGGCTGTCTCTCAACTCTGTCACTCACTCTTTCAGCTCAAATATAGCAGTCTATGGGTGTAGAACCCTACAGGCATTCTCCCTGTCATCAGTGCTGTGATGTCCACCCACTCTCAAATTTGTATAGATCTTTCAGACTCAGGTGCCTGTCCTATGCTGAGGACATGCAGCAAATTATCAGGCGGGAAAGAGGACTCGCAGTTGAATATATGACGTTACAACACATACCATTACAACACATACTTTTACATCGCAGTTTTTACAACGCAACTACCATTACATCGCATGATTTTACAACGCATACCATTACAATGCATGTTCATAGAGATACCTTAAAAGTACCATTACAACGCATTCCATTACAATGCATACTAATACTACGCATACTATTACAACGCATAATATGTTTTCTTTGTTTTTTACTTAAATTACATTTATTTTATTTTGTAGAACCATCCCCGGGATCGGGATGCAAGGGAAATAGGGGTTTTGGGTGGGGGAGATTATTAATACCCAGGTATTCATTGTAATACTCGGGTACTTTTTAAAGTACCTATCCATTAAAATACATGAGTATTAATATTAAAATGTAAACAAATGTTCTAAAACACGGGGAAAATAAAACACTGAGGGGCATATTCTCAAGGACTCATCGCCGAGTTAGCAGCACTTTATCGCAGCCAAAGTGGCGATAAATTCATCGCACCATTCACAAGCAGGTGCTAACAGCCGTTATCACCAGTTTACCCACGATAGCAGCTGCAAAAAACATCGCCACGGATGACACCGGCAACTAACGCTAATGATATGCAGAGTAGGCGTTCCCGTGCAAAAACCCGCAAAAACACCACTCTGCAACATTCTCAGCGACCAGCCAGATCGGCGATAAGATTCAAAAACATGCGATAAGGCGCGTTAGCAGCAGGGATTTAACACCTGCTCCTACCTGGTGCTAAGTCGGACAACAACCTGCACCATGAAAGGGAGCCCAGCCCACAGCCACACCTGAAGAACAACAGATGCCATGGAGCTACTGATCATGCAGCTCGGAGCCCGAAGAGGGCCACAACACCCACCGCCACCGCACCCAGGCCCCCACCCCCTCCAGGAACCCCCGGGGCCCTACCCCGGGCACCCCCCGGACAAAGACATTTCACATCTACCTCACAAATTCATGAATACAACAATTCGCCTGATGTTGCACAAGTACAACAATTAACATTCATGGGTGGTCAGAAAAAGGAAAAAAATTCATACATCTTAGAATTTCAAAAATAATCATTTTATTCAAATTTAACTTAACACTAATATTGGAAGATTCATGGCGGGTCTTCTCTGGACAATCTGTAAGTCACAGCCTGCAAGACAAAATTGAAGATAAGAAGGTGCATCATGCGCTCAACAAAGGACAGAGAGAGAGAGAAAGAAATGGAGAGAGAGAGAGAGAAAGAGAGGGAGAGAGAGAAAGAGAGAGAAAGGGGGAGAGAGAGAGCAACAGAGGGAGAGAGAGACAGTGAAAGAAAGAGGGAGAGTGAGAGAGAGAAAGATAGAGAAAGAGAGGAAGAGAGAGAGACAGTGAAAGAAAGAGAGGGAGAGTGAGAGAGAGAAAGATAGAGAAAGAGAGGGAGAGAGAGAGACAGTGAAAGAAAGAGAGGGATAGTGAGAGAGAGAGAAAGAAAGATAGAGAAAGAGAGGGAGAGGGAGAGAGAGAGACAGTGAAAGGAAGAGAGGGACAGGGAGAGACAGTGCCGACACTGCGCACCCAGGCCTCACAGCTCACCTGCTGCCACCGGTGTGTCTCCAACCACGTGCCGGTATACACTGCAGTCCACCAGGTCCCTCATCTGAAACAGAGTCCACAGCTAATGATGGCAGAGTGCATATCATTGCACAAGGCAACATCGCTTGGCCGCGCCTGCGCACACAGGCTGCTGCACCCCAGCCCCTCCCGCCGCCCAGCGGGGATTGCCCACCCCTGCGCACCCAGGCCTCACTGCTCACCTTCCGCCACTGGCGTGTCTCCAAGAGGGCCCACCACGTGCCGGTGCACAGCCCGGGTCCCGCGACCTTGGCAGCCTTCACATCATGCAGCCATGCACCGCGGTCCACCAGGTCGCACACTTGATTCTGGGTCTTGATTTTGCAATGGCAGAGATCATATCAGTGCACACGGCATCATCGCAGGCTGCACACCCGCCCAGCTCTATAGGTGCCACTAACTCCGTGAACCGCGAGGCAACGCCACGTGGCGGTAGGCCCGCGCTGCCCGCTGGCTCAGGCCTACACTGCGGTCCACCAGGTCGTACACTTGATTCTGGGTCTTGATATTGCAATGGCTGCACACCCGCTCAGCACTTTAGGTGCCCCTACCTCAGTGCACAGAAAGTCACCGTCCCGTGGCGGTAGGCGCGTGCCTGCCGCAGTGTAACCGGTGCCACCGACTCCGTGCAATGCAAGTCATGGACCCTTCATGATTGAGTCTCGTCATATGCCAGGCGGACGCAGCCATGTCATCTCCGGCAGTGGGGAAGAACTGGGACACGTAGCGTCGTCGTCCCCCCCCTTTATACGTAAGCCGAGTGGGCTGGCTCAGCGTACGCCAGGCCAGCGTAGGGGTGTGAACAATTATCCCTGGCCTCTGGGCGTGGTTCGTATCTGGGCTGCACAGGAAACCAACTGATGCGTGTGTCTCTGTTGCTGTGTCTGCGCCACACGGCCCGCAATCGACAATGTTGCAATGTTGCATGCAGCCGGAGGGCGTCCGCGCACGAAGGGATTGTACAAGGAGCGCAAGGCCGCTCGGGGTCTTGGCTCATACATGCCAACTGTTGTGTGTTCCTCTCTTTTGGTGCACCATAAGCCCAAGGCCTAGCCTCAATTGCAGTGCGAAAGCCACATCACATTCCCAGGATACAAGCAGTAGTCAGACTAACATTAGGGATGAAAGCCCCTTTGCCTCAACACAGAAGACGGAAGGACATCTGCACCTCCGACCTTGGAATTGCATGGGGCAGGCACCCCCTGAGAGAGATACCATGGCAGATGATGATGACGACTCCCACACTACACACAGCGCTAATGAAAGATCAACGTATCCACACCCCACACACA
This sequence comes from Calotriton arnoldi, assembly GCA_963921515.1. NCBI lineage: Eukaryota > Metazoa > Chordata > Amphibia > Caudata > Salamandridae > Calotriton > Calotriton arnoldi. The sequence goes on from CAWUFW010025615.1 coordinate 16,916, forward strand.
GAAGTCCTTGCTCGAGGTACTCCTGCATGGAATGGCCTTGACACTTACGTACAGGACAACCCATACGTCCAAACTTTGCACACTCATACGACTCATTGCTCCGAGCTGAGGCATATCATCCACATAACAGCAGCAGGTCAGAAGAGTGCCAGTTCCACGAGAGCGAACAACGCAATGTCAGAACATCCCGGGCACATGCACAACCCCTGTCACGTGGAACTGTACCGTGACCGAATGCTGCATTTGTTGGGGGCACTGCCACTGGCAGTGTTGCGCATCAGTTACCGTCTGAGCTTCCGTCTTGCGTAAGTCACCTGCGTCCAGCCCTGTTTCCACTGTCGATCATGCATATTCGAGTGGCCCAATGATGTCTGCCTATCCAACACAACGGTAGCTGAACTGGATTTTGACATGTGTGTGCGCCCCCTGTTGGACCAAGACAAGGAGTGTAACCGTGATACCTGTTCATGGGATACCTTGATATTTGGCGTATGTGCTGGCAGTTGGGCATGTGAGATTGCACAATTCCTCGTGTGCCGTGACCACATCGAAGCGCTCCCCTATTGGGCTGTGTTGCAGATTAGTGAAACGGCGGGGACGGAGCACATCTGTCCGGACCAGCTAATGGATTGGCTCGCCCCCGTGTTCGTTGAAGTCGACAACGATGTACTCTTGGAACTGATTGCCCATGAAGCTGCGCTCGCTTTCATGGACGAGTAACTACGTTCCTGCAGCCACAAAAGATTGTAACCCATAGCACAGGTCCCAACACCCTTTTGCATCTTGGAGAAATGGACACATATCCCACCATAACAGTGGACATGGCTGCATTTGCCTGGACTCAGAATGCATGTGCGTGCAACACTGCGGGTTGACACACACACCTGTGCAAGGTGAGTGGACAGCGGCGCCTGGCAACGTGCCTCAACCTGACACACCGCTGGAGGGAGAGTACACACATGGCAATGTAGCACTACATGTGACCTTGTTGGACTCCTTCACCTGCTCACTGTCAGCGGAGCAGACAGTCAGCGCAGTTCAGTGGTACAGGACTATGCAGATCCCATGGGCTGTGAGTGGTGTCCCCTGACATGGTACAATGAGCATTCGCCAAACACCACATGACTCGTCCAGCAAGGCAAGGTGAGCTGAGACCGTTGGCATCCGTAATGATTGGTGTTCATTTGTGCCTCCCCATGTCTTGCACCCCTACATGTTCCTTTGCTGCCTGTTAGTGTATGATGCATTGGTCTGCATGTTGTGGCCCTTGTCTTGCCCGTACTGACACGCACATGCTAATAAAGTGTACGCAACTTCACTAGTGTTCAACTGTGATGAGTGTTGATTAGCATGCCAAGTAGTGTGCCTCAATGAGCATTGTCCGTACACAGGGAGGGACTGACTAACGCATTTCACTTAGGGGTGAGTCCCTATTGCCAGCTCCACCTCTGTGAGCCAGACATTGTGGTTGGGAGAGTTGCTGGTAGACCTGTGCGCTTACGTGTCTTCAGCAATGTGAGTATGGTGTCCAACTTCTTGCCATGTGGATCAATGTGTTCCATCAAACCAGGCTGTGTCCACACAGTTGAGTGTGCGTAGGTATGCGAAGAGATGTTCTGTTTTTCACATGTGATGTGGGACACTACTTTAGGCCTCCTACCGACTTTGACATTTTTGAAAACACAGCCCTATTTAATACATGGACGTGGGGCTACGTCGTTGGGGGGTTGCGAGATTGTTGTTCATGATCAATGAGGCCACAGCTAGTTCACACCTTCACAGTCATCTAATTGGCCATGTGTGTCACGGTCAAACATTCGCATTGGTGTCATTTCCCAGGGTGTACCTTTTTGTGCAATCAATGTCCCTACAGTCATCCATACTGTTATACTTGATTGAACATAGACATGACACATCTGTGTGATTAGGAATGTTTTATTCACATTCTGTGGAGTGTCGGAGCTGGAGCAGTACATGGCCATGCACACCTGACATTACATGGTTGCCCAGTGGAGGGCCAAACAGAGTCCTTTAGGGAATGACAAGTTAATCGGTAGAGGAAGGGTTGAGTCCGCAGCCTGTTTGCTGTGTCATTGGTAACCAGTGCAGATATGGCAGTCCATGTGGGGGTCCAGGTGAATGTCGAAGAGTGTTTTGGGGGACAGTGGAAGGTGTTGTACCGGGGCATGATGCAGAGGGCTGCACCAAGCTGAAACAGGCCATATGGCGGGGGATGAATGCTACAACCTCCTTTCTGACACAGAGTCATTACCATCCACATCTTCGTCCTCAGATATGTCTTCTGTGTCAGGTGTGCCAGGTGTGTGTGGTGGTGTTATGGCTGCATCACTGTGTGCCACTGACACATCAGGGGGCGGAGGTGGTATGGCTGCATCACTGTGTGCCACTGACACATCAGGGGGCGATATGTGTGTGTCGAAGTTCCTGCAGCAGTCATCTGGGACAGGCTTTGTGGCAGCAATGGCAAGATGAGGATCTGCAGGGCATGGAAGATCCCAGCTACATTTTGCTGGTGTTCAGCCGTGGCAGCCATCCTTCCTGCCTACATCCGCTCCATGTTCTCCATTGTCCCCGCATCTGTGCCAACTCTGTGCTGTCGTCGCTGGAGCCTGTCTGACTAGACAGTTCTTGTATCCGAGTAATGGCTCCAGCGAGGTCAGCCAAGGATTGTTGTAGGGCATGGAGCGGACTGTGGGTGTCCGTTAGGGACTGTAAGTGGTCCCTGATGGGACTAAGACACCCACGTATGGCATCTAGTTTGGCTGCCATGAGGTCGAAACCCAGCCGCACCTGTTCAGCCAGCCCCCTCTGGCAGTCTGACACACGGCGTTGGAATGCCATGTGTTCTTCGGTGAGGTGCTGGGAGCCAGCCGTGGTGTTGGGTGCTTCCTGCTGTGTGGTCAGTGCAGGGGGTGGGATCACCTCGATGCAGCTGGGCTGCCCTGCTCCTGGAGGTGGGGTGCAGAGGCTGTCCATGAGCCGTTGGAGGGTGTCGGAGCAGATGGCCAGGGGGTCCTCCTCATAAGGACTGAAGAGATGTCTGGTCTGCTCTGCAGGAGGTGTTGATTGTCCCTCTGCAATGTGATGGGGAGATGCAGGTTAACAGTGTGTTCCATGTCTGTGCACGCATTGTACATGTTTACATTCAGACTGCATGACAATGTACATTGTGACTGTTTTGGAGGAGCTGGGTGTTTGATGGGAGACAGTGGACATTTCGACTACATGACGGATGTGATGTTGTACTCGTACATTATCATCTGACAGCTTCCTGCTATGCCTGATGTTATTGGCCAGTTTCTACGCACATGCGGCACCAGTTGTGTCCTCTCTTCTGTGGCATAAGTGTGGCACTTTGTACCACATTGTCGTCAATGTTGATGTGCTGTGATTGCTATGTGTGTGTGCTGCATTGTGGGAGAGTCGCCCCTGCAGCTCTGATTTAGCGGCCCCTTATCCCTTTGAGGCGGTGTGCCTTTGACTTGTGTGCTTTTACGGTGCTGAGATGTTGGCGACTTGGGTCATTTGTGCTTTTGGACGGATTATGGACTCTTGTGCATTTGTTTGTCTGCAGATGTGCTGTTGACGTCAGGGGTTGTATGTGCACGTGGATGTGTCAGAGTGTGACCTGCTCCTTTGAGGATGTTATCCACACTGGGCCACCTCAGTGTCGTGTCGTGCACCATGTCATGTATTTTGACTGCAGCCATGCTATTGGTCATGCAGTGTCACTTGCATTGTCAGTGTGGCTCACAGAGCCGCTGCTTTGCTGTGTTCAGCACATGTGCATGGGTAGGTTGTGAGATTGGTGATGGGGGGGCATTTGTGCACATGGTGGACGGGGGCCTACTTGGTGTTGCTATGTGTGCTGCAGTGTGCCAAGGCCATCAGGGACATGTTCCACAGTCATTGTGGGTGTGCAGTGTGCTACACATAATTGTGCATGTGTGCCATTGTGCCCATCTCCCCCCGTCCCCCCAGTCCCTGGTCTTTACTCACCCTGTTGCTTTCGGGTCAGGTCATATCGAGCAGTGTCCGGACCCCCGACTCCTTGCACCATCTCCACACTGATGACTGTGGCCACCATTTCCTCCAGCTCATCCAGCTCCTCCTGTGGTGCAGGACTCCCACCTCCAGTCGCCATTGCTGCCTTCCGGTTGGCAGTGAGTTTCTGCTCGATTTGGCTTTTCACATCATGCCAGCGCCTCTTGACCTCCTCCATTGACCTCCTCAACACTCCGACTGCATTCACGTTGTTCACGATGGACTGCCATATTTCCGTTTGTGTTGCCGATGACACAGTGGAGGTGACGAACAGTTGTTGGTAGTGTTCTGTCACCTCCGTGACGATGATCGGGTTTTCCTGCGGACTGAACCCCGTCTTCCTCTTACTCTTCTCCTTGCCCTTTCCCGGCCCCGGGGTTCCGGGCTGGTCGTCTGTGGGGCTTGTGGGGTTCTTGTTGTCCTCTGCACTCGGTCCCGGTGCGTCCATGGTGCTACGCAGTTAAATTTTTTTCTCTTTTTTTTTTTCTCTGCTTTTATAGTGCATTCTCACGCATGGCGTGTGGGAATCGCTGGCCTATCGCTGGTTATGGCTGATTTTTGTATCGCCATTGGGGACATCGCCACATTTTTCGCGTTTCACATTTTTTCGGCGTCGCGTACATTTTAACACGGGCATTTGTTGTGTTATCGTGAGACTATCGCATGGTACCGCCGGATTGAGAATACTGCGTTAACACAGTGTTATTTTCCCGCGATAGACTGCGATGTGAGAAGTTGCGTTAAGCGAATTTGGCGATAGTTAACACACGTTCTTGAGAATATCCCCCTGAATTTCCACATTATTCTATAAATACACACTACATTGAGGGTTAAAAACTGATTATTCAAACAACCATTTTGAAGCACATAAAGCGGGAGTCCTTCAACTATTTTTATTACAGCCCCTGATACCGCAACTACTCAAAATGGCTGACTTTCCTTGAACAAACCTTTAAAAGAACATTTTGAGACAGAAAATAATAAATAAATACATTCTGTCCGGTACTGAATTACGTGAAAAAACTGATTCCAAAGCATATTTTCTTTTAAATTCTCGTACGTTTACCCTAAAAAAACATGTAAAAGAAGCCGTCCACCATTTTGTGCTCAGTGGTAAACTGACTTGCACGGTGACCACACGCAGAAGAAGTACCAGGAGAAATTTTTGTCTGTGAGAAGTTGAACACTGCCATCTACAGACAGAAGTAAGTGTACGTTTAAAGTAAAACAGCATCACAACAATAACACCTAAATCACAAGTACTTACAATATTATTTTTAACTTATTTACTGAATTTGTAAAGCTGCAAGAAATTCAAAGCAGATATTATCAAACTAATCTTTCCTTTCGAAAGTAAGTGACTAAAACATCAAAATGTTAAGAGCAATAAAAAAAAACATTAACCATAAAAAATATTGATAATAATATACTTTTGATATTAACAGATCTTGAACAAAAATCAACATCAAAAACCTAACAGGAAGAAACAAACCTTTAAAAAAGCAAATGTAAGTAAAATATTAACAATGTTCTGTACGTTGAGAAAAAAAAACTTTATTAACAACAGAAAAAAAACATTAGCAGACACAGATCAGAGATATGTTATAATGTTTGCTATCTTAACTGCGTAATCACTTTACCACAAAGAACAGGGTCAGAGAAAGTCTTGGATGATGGTCGGGACAAATTTACTATTCCTAGTCCGACAGGTGCTTGCCTGAGGGAAAGTGCTGGATGGTGGAGGGGGCAGATTTACTATTCCAACACCGACAGGTGTTTGGCTCAGGGAAGGTGCTGGATGGTGGTAGGGGCAAATTTACTATTCCAACTCTGAACAGTGTTTGAGTCAGGAAAGGTGCTGGATGGTGGTAGGGGCAAATTTACTATTCTTACTCCGACCGGTGCTTGCCTCAGGGAAGGTGCTGGATGTTGGTGGGGGCAAATTTACAATTCCTACTCCAACAGGTGTTTGCCTGAGGGAAAATGCTGGATGGTGGTGGGTGCAAATTTACTACTCTGACTGGTGCTTGCCTCAGGGAAGGTGCTGGATGTCGGTGGGGGCAAATTTACTATTCCTACTCCGACTGGTGCTTTCCTCAGGGAAGGTGCTGGATGTTGGTGGGGGCAAATTGACTATTCCTACTCCGACCAGTGCTTGCCTCAGGGAAGGTGCTGGATGCTGGTGGGGCAAATTCACTATTCCTACTCCGACTGGTGTTTGCCTCAGGGAAAGTGCTGAATGGTGGTGGGGCAAATTTACTATTCCAAATCTGACAGGTGCTTGCCTGAGGGAAAATGCTGGATGGTGGTGGGGGCAAATTTACTATTCCTACTCCGACAGGTGTTTGCCTCAGAGAAAGTGTTGGATGGTGGTGGGGGCAAATTTACTAATCCTACTTCGACAGGTGTTTGCATCAGGAAAGGTGTTGGATGGTGGAGGGGGCAAATTAACTATTCCTACTCCGAGCTGTGTTTGCCTCAGGGAAGCTGTTGGATGGTGTTAGGGGCAAATTGGTAGTACTTAAATTCAAGAATTAAAATTTAAAACTGTTATATTCACATTGTCATTTCTCTTACAATCAAAATTTTTTTTTTTATTGAACCTTCTCCACAGATTTAAGCATATACACCAACAAAAGTAGAGGACACACCCTCAAGCAAAGAATTAAAAAAGGCCATCACCACAGAAGAAAACAAACAAAACAAGGTAAAAATATTCCAAAATTCTTTTATTTTTTATTTTGCAGGTTTTAAGTGCACAACCAATTTTTTGGGGACAATGTATTTTTGCATAAAAAATTTGAACATCACCAACAAAAGCAAAATGACTTTTTTCCAACTAAAAAAGCACTAATTTATTTCTTTGCAGGCTAATAGTATAACTGAAAATATCCAAACAAAAATGTTGTAACATTTCATCTCTTTTTCCAGAACCAAACAAATCAAAAGCACAAAACAGATCAAAGTGAGAAACTGCCTGAAAAATCCAAAATCAACCACCATCTACAACAGGACTTTCTAACAAAACAACAGAAAAACCTTCAAAAGGTAACCTTTAAAATTCTCTTAAGTGTATACAAACTTAACCTTTTTTCAATTTAAGGTATGAAAGCAGAAAAAAATTCAAAACAAACATTATCAAGCAAATGCTATGAAATCCGGGTACAATGTGCAAACGATAACAGCTGTAAAATAAAGAATGTGCACTAACTTTTCACTTTCAGGCAAATTTTTAATTTAAAAGCAACCACACTTAAAATCACTAGAACAGTGTTTTTCTCTTTTCCTTCTTTGTACAGATAATGGCAGCAAGAAAAGAAGCAAAATACATACATTCCAGAAGGGGAAACAGGCTGTTGAGTCACAGTGGCTACGTTTATTGTAAGGAGAGATTAACTGAGCAAAGGTGTCATTGGAGGTGTGTGCAATATTGCTTATCCCATTGCACAGGCAGAGCGGTTACTCTTGGTGACACTGTTGAAAAGACCACAGAGCATAACCACTCTGCCTCTGCAATGGAGATAGAGGTACGAGAAAATATAAATGAAATGAAAGCCCTGGCATCCACCTCCAATGAACCCTGTGGCTCAGTTTTGAGGGAGGTTTCTCAACACATTCCATCACATGTAGCAAGTTGTATGCCCACAATCCCCAACCTACGCAGAATTATTCAGCGTAAAAAATAGGCAAGTAACCCCCTACGTTTAACACCCCAAACTTTCTCTGATATTAACATTCCACCTGAGCTTTCTGTAACCATTACTAATGAAACCTTTCTTTTGCATGACAACAAAAATCCTCTTAAAAGAATTCTAATCTTTAGCGCACCCCATAATCTTGTTAAGTTGGAGAGTAGTGATATTTGGATGATGGATGGGACGTTTAAATCCACACCCCACCCATTCACCAAAATATACACTATTCACGCCTACATTAATCATACAGTAGTGCCCTTAGTGTACGGTTTACTCCCTGATAAACAAACCTCAACATACACTGAATTTTTGTCAGTGATAAAAGCTAAAACCATGAACAAAAGTCCTAGAAAAGTGTTAATTGACTTTGAATTACCTATTATTAACACAATTACCAAAATGTACACGGATACCCAAATTCAAGGATTTTCTTTCACTTTTCACAGGCTTATTCGTGCAAAATTCAAAAAACATCCTTAGTTGAGTATTATATGTCAGACAGTAAACTGCAATTTGAATTGAAGAAACTAACTGCACTTTGCTTTGTTCCTCCTGACAGTGTAGATGAATACTACACATCTATTACTGAATCTGACTATTTTACTACAAACGAGGACAAATTGGCACCCCTTCTAAATTATTCTAAAGACACATCGATTGGCCATCTAAGCAGGTCAGGTCGCAGGAGGAAGCCATGTTTCCATGTGAAGTGGTGGAACTGCTACTCGACCTGCTTAGAGGGAAGAGCAAAAACAAATAATGACATAGAGGGATGGCACAACTCCTTCAACAAATCTATCGGTAAACCACATCCTAACTTCTATCATTTTTTGGAAATTTTGAAGAAGGAGCAAAGTTTTCAAGAAATGAGAATTGCGCAAGCATTAACTGGTAGTCTGAACCCACGAATTTCTAAAAGAACAAAGGAAATGTCCGAGCGACTATTGGGTAAAATTCAGCAATTTTCAGACTACCTAGATAATATTGCACACATCCTACATTTCAAACACCAAAACCACCTTACTTGCCTGTTTTGATAAAGAATTCCCCTAATTCAATTGGCAATTTAAAAAAAAAAATGTTAAAAATATATTAAAAGTCGGGTTTCTTACCTTTAGTTGTCTTCTTTTTTCAACTCTTGGACTTGCGTACAATCCCACTATTCACCAAGAGTCTTGAACAATCCTCAAATCCATAGTAAATAATCCATAATCCTTGATGTAAGCCATGACCCGAGTTAAACTAACCAACATGAACACAGTTTGGCAAAGCCAATTTTTGCAGCAAAAAATTGTGCTGAAAACTGTACTGTGCTCACCTACCAAAAACGCATCCCCAAAAAAATCCCGAAAAAAATACTTATTTGGCAAAAAACGCAATAAGAACTCCATCGTTGCAATCCTCTCTCAATCAAAATCGCATTAAAAGAGCACGAGAATGAATAAACGTTTTAAAACAAAATGAAGGAAAAAAATCCATCGATGAATTCCTCTCACTAACTAAATCCAGCATAAGTGCCAAAAAGCTAAAATCCATGTTTTCAAAATGTCCCAAAACGTATTTCGGCAAACCATGAAGTCTTTGTCAATGTTCCTTCCACCTTTCCGTAAAATTGCGATGACGCAATAACTTCATTACAAAAACCCGTCGCATAAAAAAAAATCTAAAAATATTGCTTTCATAACACTATTATTTAATAGAAAAAGTCATCATTCTTTGTAAATTATTCTATTAAACAAATAGTGTTACGAAACCAATCAACCCGACGTGGGCCTACAACTGCTACCTGTTTTGGAAAACTTTTTTAAGTTAAAACATACAAAAATATCACAATACAACTACCCTAGTTCTTACAACCTCCCTCCTCTCTCCTTACTATAAACTATGCCACCCTTAATCTGTTTTTAATAATTTAAATTTGACTTACCTGGACGCAGCTCTTCCATGCCTCTGACCCCGGACCGCGACGATCCTCGCAATGAGGAAACTTATGTACAAGCGGCAAAATCATCTCTTTCCGTAAAAAGTGAAAAAGGACAATTTCTCTCATTGACTTCAATGAGAAACCGTGGGAAAACCAACAAAGAAAATAAAAATTATATGTTACAATACCTTCAAAAATCTATGGTTATTTTTAAAAACTAATAAAGTTTTTTTTTTTATTTGATTTTTTTTTTACTGTATTATATTTATTATAAATGTAATTACCTAGAATAACATTAATGTGTCAATTATTTGTTTTGTTAACTATCTAATTTTTTATTACTTAAATTTATATTTTAAAACATTTTATATGTCTATTTATGCAAACTCATGTTGTACATATATGCTTTTTATTTTTTAAATATATTAATATACTTTTAAAAGTTTATTAATTTTATAAATTAAGTTTAAAATGTATATATTTTTTTTATGATAGGCTATAATTATACCTTGATATCAAATCACACCCAACCCAAAAACACCCTGCGTTTGTCTCTTTTATAAATTTTAATAATTAAAATTAATTTAACAATTTTACAATAAAATAACTTATATATTAAGTAATAAATAATACTCAAGTATTTAAATTAATACCTGCATATTAATACACTTCCCCACCGAAAACCCCTGATTCCCTTGTATCATGTCCCAGAGGATAGGTGCATAAGCCTTTTTTAAATAATTTTATTTAAAAATATTTTAATAATTAACTATCACTAAGGGGCCGATTCCGATTCGGGCCGGAAATCTCTCCGACCGAGCCGGACCCGGGGAGATTTCTGACCGAATCGGACCCTAGCAGCCCGACCGAACGAGTACGATGCGTCCGTATGCTATCGGACTCGATTCGGTCGGACTCCCATTGAAGTCAATGGGAGCCGGTCGTACAACACGTACGCAGGCTCCCATGGACTCAATGGGTGCGAGGCGAACAAGGGCGCCCCCTACAGCGGGTACGCGGCAAAGCGACTCGCGCCGTACATGCACAGGTATGTGTGCGACTCGCGCGGCTAAGTGTACGGGGGGTCCGACACGGACCCCCGAAGTACGGCTCCGACTGCTCCTTGGAGCCGGAGAGCGCGTATCGGTCGGACTGCTCGCGGCGCGCATCGTACTTGCCCGGCCGGGGAACGTCTCCATTGCGCGGTGCGAGTCGTGTCCGAGCGAGTCGGTCAGTGCGGTTCGACCCGGGAACGAGTCGGTTGGAGCGGTTGGGACGCCCGAACGAGTCGGTCTGCGATTTCGCATCGTACTCGCTCGCCCGGACGCACGTACGATTCAGTCGGGAAATAGGGCTCCGAATCAGATCCGGTAAAGCCGAATCCGATTCAGTGCCCTACCGGCCGAGATCCGAATCGGCCCCAAAATCTAAATATCAATTAATTCTAAAGTATTTAAATTAATACCTGAGTATTAATATACTCCCCCACCAAAACCCGTTTCCCATGCATCCCGTCCCAGAGAATAGGTGCAAATGCCTTTTTTATTAATTAAAATATAAATTATTTTTACATATCTAATCGAAAAACTAAATTTCAAATAATTCTCAAGTATTAAATTTAATACCTGATTATTAATACACTCCCTTACCCAAAACCCCTGTTTCCCATGCATCCCATCCCAAAGGATAGGTCCCTAACCTTTTTAAATAAATTTAAAAAATATTATAAAAAATTTCTAACACTATGAATAAATATCAATTAATTCTCAAGTATTAAAATTAATACCTGAGTATTAATACACTCCCCACCCAAAACCCCTGTTTCCCATGCATCCCGTCCCAGAGGATAAGTGCCTCAGCTTTTTTTTCCCAATTTTAATTATTTAAAAAAATACATTATAATAAAAATATATATTTTTTTTTAAATAATACAAAATAAATACTTACCTCATTGACCTCCATTACTAACCTTACAATGCGTTGTAATGGCACATGCGTTGTAATGGCATGTGATGTAGTGCCTGCGTTGTAATGGACGTCTCCCTCGCAGTTCTGCAATGAGGCTGATGAATTGACTGGTGGCACCTCATTAGTAGATGAGCCACAGCTCCTTCAAGCTCTACATCTGAAAAACTATGTTGCTTGTCCTTTGGTCCTCTTCATGAGAACCTCCAAAATGCTTGGAAAGTCAAATCTGTGGAAGTGCAGATTGATCAAAAACATCACAGGAGATTCAGCTTAATGCTGTCTTAACCTCCTGCTTTCACTGTGCACATGTAGAGAATGATTGCCTATTACTCACAAAGAGCAACCATGGTTTGTTTTTGGCTGACAGATTTTTATCTAGAAAATACATTTTCCATAGTCAATATCTAGGTGCGCCTGTCTGTTTTGTTGCAAATCTGCCACATGTTTAGAATTATTCACTGAGGGTTAGTCAGAACATCCAAGGGTTTGATTATGTTTCCATGGCCCAGAGAGATCCCCAGTGACTTGCAGTGGAGCCGAGTCCACTTTAAAATTCTTTGCATACCTTATAGATATTTTATACGTGAGAAACATCTGAGCTTTCGGTGGTCCTAAAGTCTTAAACTCTAAAATATCAGTGCACCTGTATGTACCGTAGATAAAGGCACAGGAGAGAGTGTACCTCTCTTGACGCCTAGTCCCCAAAATATGCACAATCTCCCTCTCGAACTCAGAAAAATTGAGAACCATTTTGTTTTTACATGAGCTTTTGAATCATTTTTATTCTGGTGAGCCTATCTTGACTGGATGCCAAACATCCTACTCTTCTAGCCTTATCAGTGACATGATGACGTTCAGTGGGTTTGTGCACTTTAGAAATATATATATATTTTTAAAGTGCGACACAACACAGTGCTTGAGAGAAGAATCAATTATGAAGTATGGCGCTAAGAGTAAAGAGTGTAGAGGAACTTGAAGAAAAACAAGAGGTGATAGAGTTGAGGACGCAAGAGTACTTTAGATTCTTTGATTTCTTATGGATACTGTAATAACCAACCAACTTCAGCCAAGGCCGCAGGAGCAGTATTTAAGACACTGAAGTATCAGAATGACATGACAACCCCAGAATGGAGGCGCAGTCATGTGTAGTCAAGAACCTACAGGACCAGAGAAGACACCAAGGGCCTGAGTAGGAACTAAGCCCTACAAGCCATGAACATTGGAGCTTTCACTTACCATGCATCAGAATCTATTGGCAAGGCTGGAGCTAGGCCATACCTTCTAAAGGAAAAAATGCACCTAGAGAAAAAGGAAGCTTAAAGAAAATCCAAACTAGAGAAGGCAGGAGCCATTCTGAGGGGAAAGTCATCCAAGGACCCAAAACACCAAGCACACCTTCAGTGAAACAGCCATGGGCAGAGGAGACCACCAAGCCAATTGACTCAGCAGGGAACCATGCAAGCATGGGTCTTGGAACTGCAGGTCAGTAAAAAGACTGGAAGCTCAGTCAAACATACATCCCAAAAGCCTGAAGGAAAGAAAAGCAGATAACCCTTTCCCTCCTCAGATGCATGCAGCCTTCGGCTGCTCTGTCGAGTAACTATGGCAACAAATCCAGCAACAAACTGTCTGATTAGCAAAAGCAGTATTGCAGTCAGACAAAAGAAGACCAGGAGTGGAAGTGATCAGGCCATGTGTAATGCGAGAACCATCATCAAAGGGCAGAGTAAGAGGATATTCCATGTATGACTTGACTCAAAGTCAGACCCGCCATATTAGACCATGGGTCCGATTCCGATTTTGGCCGGAAGGGCACCGAACGATGGTCGGAGCCCTTCCGACCGAATCGGAACGTGCCGGCGGGATTCCTTTCTGACCGAGCCATTCCGATGGGCTCGGTCGGAAAGGAATCCGACTGGGATTTCCGGATGGCTTACGACGGGCTCGGAGAGCCCGTCCGCCGTCCGGTAATCTTTTCAGTACTCCCCGGCCGCCTCTTCACGACCGAGGGAGTACGATGGCAGTATTTCACTGCCTTTTCGTGCCGGTCTTTCCGGCACGAAAAGTCAGTCGGTAACTGTCTTTGGGGGCCCCTAGTAGGGCCCCTATGGTGCGAGGCCGCCGAATGGCGCCTGGGGGCACCTATGGTGCCCCTCTGTTGATCCCTTGCACCCGGTGGCAGGCACCTTGGGGTGCCGGCCACAGGGTGCAGGGATGAACTGCACCCCTGCTTTCCACAATGCAAGCATGCATTCCGCTCAGAATGCATGCTCCCATTCTGTAGTATAAGAGTGCGACCGAACAGGGTTCGGTCGCATCAGCACTGCAGGGCCGTAACCGACGACAGCAGGTCGGTCGGTTACGGACTCCTGACCGATGTCGGATGGACCTGAGTCCGTCCGACATCGGAATCGGCCCCCATGTCTCTGCAAAAACATTCAGTCCAGAAACAAAAGGCCTAACAGAAGTTATTCCAAAGTTCGAAAGTCAAAAGGATGAGACCCAGTGGCGGCCAATAATTTTAGCATGGAGGTGGCGGGTGGGCCACACATGCACACATACACACTCACTCATACCTATGCATTCACACACACCCATTCACAACACTCACTCACAAATTCATACATTCATACATTCATACATGCATGCACGCACCAAACATTCAAAAACTAAATTTACCTGTGCTGCAGCTCCTGGGCAAGGAAGCCTCAGAGGTCCCAGGAAGGTTGGGACTGCTGCTAAGTTCAGCCAATAAGAGGAGTTGGCAGAGGACGTAGCAGTCCCTTACTCGTCACAGAGTGGGATGGGGCAGTGAGACTGCTGATCCCACCCCACTATGTGACGAAGTGTCACTGATTGACACTCAGCCCTGAGCACTTCAAGGCTTAAAACTGAAGCGCCCAGGTCTGAGGGAATCAGTGACCCTTGTCATGTTGGGGGGGAGTGTCTCAGGGCACTTTTGCCAAGCTGTGGAGGTAGCCTCAGCCTGGCAAAGTTCAGCTCAGGCAGCTAGGTGCTCATTTAGTGCATCTCTAGTTCCTGGCTGACTGACCTGAACAAGAAGAGTGTCTGTCAGGCTGACCTTTGCTCAGCCTGACAGATACTCTTCTTGTCAGGAAATAAGTGGAGCGTGGCCCCACTGCCCGTACGGAGAGGCCTAGGCTGACAAAATCCCTGGAGAAAAGAAGAGACTGATCTGCTGGACTTGTGGTGAGCACATAGGCACAGTGGCTGAAAGATAAGACAGGCACAATTCCAGAAATGGCACATGAAGCTCAGCAAGAAACCAAGTAAAACACTTAAATGACAAAGAAGTTAAACACTCAGGGGCCGATTCCGATTCGGGCCGGAAATCTCTCCGACCGAGCCGGACCCGGAGAGATTTCCGACCGAATCGGACTCTAGCAGTCCGACCGAACGAGTACGATGCGCACGTATGCTATCGGACTCGATTCGGTCGGAATCCCATTGAAGTCAATGGGAGCCAGTCGTACGACGCGTACACGGGCTCCCATTGACTCAATGGGTGCGAGGCGGACAAGGGCGCCCCCTACAGCGTGTACGCGGCGAAGCGACTCGCGCCGTACACGCACAGGTAGGGGGGACCCATGGGTCCCCCCTGTGTGCGACTCGCTCAGCTACGCGTACAGGGTGGTCCGACACAGACCCCCAAAGTACGGCTCCGACTGCTCTTTGGAGCCGGAGTGCGCTGCTCGGTCGGACTGCTCGCGGCGCGCATCGTACTTACCCGGCCGGGGAACGTCTCCATTGCGCGGTGCGAGTCGAGTCCGAGCGAGTCGGTCGGTGCGGTTAGACCCGGGAACGAGTCGGTCAGAGCGGTCGGGATGCCCGGACGAGTCGGTCGGCGATTTCGCATCGTACTCGCTCGCCCGGACGCGCGTACGAATCGGTCGGGAAATAGGGCTCCGAATCGGATCCGGTTAAGCCGAATCCGATTCGGAGCCCTACCGGCCGAGATTGGAATCGGCCCCTCAATGTGCAAACAGTCCTGTAAGCAGAAATGGACCCACAGTGGCATCAGGGCCCAAACTTGTAAACTGGAGGGCTAGAAGGAAGAAAGTAAAAGCAAATTGAACACTGCTAGAAGGGTGCTTAACCGGGCACCATCTTCAAAGGAGACAGAAAAAATGGAAGTGCTGTGGGCAATGGAGTGGTATAGAAGAGGGAAGGGTAGAGTTTAAAAAAATTTTATTAGTATAGGGGTCAGGTGAATTGTCTGTTCCCAGGTTGAGAATTTGCCTTATGTGTTAGGGCTTTGACGAGAAAAGCGGACAAGGTTGCAATAAAAGGAATGGAGTACAAATATGTGTGATCTTAAAGGAAACCAAAGTGCAAGTGATAAAATGCATATCAGTTTGTAGTAGGTAACAATGTTGAAATTCTATCATATCTTGTATAGTCATCAAGAACAGGTTTGTACTTACTTTAAAAAAAAAAAAAATTATTTGCCAAAGAGTGAGCAACATTACAACTTTTTGTTTGTCTTGTGGCATAACAGAACAAAAATAATAATACATAACAACACATATGTTAACTTGTGTAGGTCAATGGTGACAATAATGACCCAGAATAAGTTCCACACACCGATAAGAGCCCATCCCTATTCTGTTCTGCGCAGTCCCCCTGTCTGATCTGATACCCCTATGTGTCTAATAAGCTACCCCATATAGAATCGAATCTCTTAGGGGAGCGCATTCCTCTTGCCTTAGCCACGGCCTTCTCCATTTCAAACGTTTCCTTCACTATTGCCCACCATTCAGCTACAGAGGGGGGTTTGGGAGAAATCTAAGCCCTGGCTATGGCAAGTCGAGCGGCCACCAGTAAGATTGTAACAAGGCTTCCCAGATCAACGCTGTCTTCTTTGTAATCCAACATAATTTCCATAACTGCTGGAGAATAATCTGTCCCCAGACGCAGCCTCATGACATGGCTTATCTTCTGCCAAAATATGTCTAAATCCGGGCAAGTAGCGAACATATGTACGATATTTGCTGCATTCAATCCGCATTTTGGGCATTAATTTCGGTCCCCACCTTGACCTCCCCCTTTGGGGCCCAACTAGCAATCATCTCTGGGGTATAATATAGCATGCAGATCGTGCAGAACTGCTGCAGTCTTAAGCTGACCGAGTGGATTGATCTGTCTACAATTCCTAATGCCCGGATAATTACTATAAGAGTAACATTTGTCCCCAGAGTCTTACTCCATCTTGCTGCCAGCTTTTCACAACTGTTCTGCCTGAACTTGCCTAGGCACTGATAAATGGTACTAACTGCAGATTTCAGAGTCTGCCCGTGCAAGCATTCCCATACCTCAGAACTAGATACTACAGTTAGAGCTTGATGTCTCAAAAAATAGTCCCTGATCTGAAGCTATTTAAAAAACATCTGGCATGGGAGATTGAATAAAAGCTGTAGGCTTTCGAATGACCGAAAGCCGTTACGATTGAATAGATGCCCCAGACAGTCAATCCCATAACTTGCCCAGTGTCTGTCTGTCTCCTGGAAAACCTCTGGGAGCATAGGATTGCCCCATAATGGGAGTTTATCATGGTAGAGCAACAGAGAGCATTTGGTGAGTTTCCCTGCCATATATACACGATGTCCCTAATGGTCTTAAAACGGACTCGCTTAAAATAATTAGGATCGTTAACTCTGTATAAGAACATTCGACAGTAAGACCCCAGAACCAGTCAATGGCAAAAATCTTGGGTTTCAGGGTCCAGGAGGCTGCGTAAGCGACCCTCAAATACTGCCCAGTAATACATTTTAAAATCCGGGAGGTCTAGCCTGCCCTGATTAAACAGGAGCTTCAATAGATCTATAGCCCGTCGAGCTTTTTTAAACCCCCAGATAAAGCTACCTATCACCCCTTCTAGCTTTCTAAAAAAAGAATTGGGAATGCGTAGGGGGATTGAGCGGAATAAAAATAAAAAGTTTGGGAGTACTTTCATTTTTATAATGTTACACCTCCCCATTACACCGATTGGGAGCTTATGCCAACTTCTCAGCTGCTTGGTTGTACTTTCCAGCAAAGGATCATAATTAAGTGCAGGTATACATTCCATCTGCGCAGAGATACGCACCCCCAAGTAAGTGACTATGGGGCGAACACCGGGCACCGGTCTATCAAGCTGGAAATTAAGAAGCATTTGAGTCTTCTTAATGTTTAAACTGTAGTCCGAGAGAAGGCCAAATTTGCTAGCTTCCTCTTCAATAAAGTCTATAGCGGATGCTGGGTCGGTAGTGAAGACAGCTATATCATCTGGGTAAGCAGTAAATTTGAGCTGGCTCAATCCTGAAGTCAATGGTGCTATCTGTATATTAGTATGTAGTGCGCGAATAAACGGCTCAATATACAAGGCGAATAAAAGGGGGCAACCTTGCCTAGTACTGCATTGTATTGAGAATGGGGATGATTGTAAATTAGCATAAAGCAATTTAGCGTGAGGTTTGCTATACAAAGCCTGTATCCATTTGCTGTATCTTCCTCTCAAATCAAATGTTAAAAGCGTTGCCCATAGATAATCCCACACCACCCGGTCGAAAGCCTTTTCGGCATCTAACAGGACCATGCCCATGCTCACTGCTGCCTTCCTAGCTAAATCAAAGGCCCCCACTGCAGTATTAACGTGAGCCGTAGTGGTGAATAGACATAGGGGTCGATTCCGATTCGGGCCGGAAAAAGCACCGACCGACTCGGAGCCGGAATTTATTCCGACCGACACGTACCTGTGGCGCCCGACACGCCAAGTACGATGCAAGGCGTGCAAAATCCGACCGACACGTACCGAACCCAAGCCAAACGACCGAGCCGCACGGAAAACAGCAATCCGGCCGGAAAAACACGCGAATCGAACCGACCGACACGCACCCGGAACAAATCCAACCGAAACGTACCCGCGAACTCCAAACCGCAAAGTACGATGCAAGGCGCGAAAACCACGACCGAGTCGTACGGAGGACAAGCCGTACGACCGACACGCATACAAAACCGAGCCAAGTAACACAAAACACCGCAACCGACGCGTACGCAGCATAGAAAACTGCACAAACACAGCGTGAACGAAACGGAGAACACCGTACGAGACAAATGCAGGGTCCGACTCGGTCACAAGAACGTTTCCAACATGCACAGACAGTACAAAGGAAAAATTACACAAAAAAAGGCCAAACAAGCAATTACAAAGCCAATAAATACTGGGGGTGGGGTGGGGACAGAGAACAAAGACACACCCACAACTCCACCCATATAAAGGACACAAATGCAGGGTCCGACTCGGTCACAAGAACGTTTCCAACATGCACAGACAGTACAAAGGAAAAATTACACAAAAAAAGGCCAAACAAGCAATTACAAAGCCAATAAATACTGGGGGTGGGGTGGGGACAGAGAACAAAGACACACCCACAACTCCACCCATATAAAGGACACAAATCCCAACCATGATCCTTTGCAAATGCCATTCTACTGCCAGCACCCAACAGACAGCAACCACACACCCACAGCTCATCCCTCACACAAGCCACACACCATCAGCACACCAACAAATACCTACCTCACATACACCCAGCAAAACACACACCCACACACCCTCACCTGCACACCAACACACACATCACTCACCATCACCACCCATCACCATGCCCCCCAAGAAGAATCACAAGTTCCTAGATTGTGAATTGGAAGTCCTGGTAGACGAGATCCTCAGGGTAGAGCCACAGCTGTTTGGCACACTGGTCCAACAGACCCCCATCTCCCAGAAAACCAAGATGTGGGAGAGGATCATCAACAGGGTGAACGCACAATCACCATGTCTGCGCACAAAGACCGACATCCAGAACAGGTGATATGACGTGCGCAGGAGGGTCCGGGAGCTGCTCAAGAAAGACTACCTCCTGAGCCAATACACCGGCAGTGGCCCTCCTGCCAAGCCAGTATACCTCAGGCCCTGGGAGGAGAAGGTGCGGCCCATCCTTCCGCCAGTGAGCGTATATGGACTAGAGAACATCCCAGAGCCTGGTGAGTACACAACAAATGTACACAATATTCTGCCACAATACACACACACATCACTGTCAAGGGGAGAGTCAAACCATGCACTCATAGCAATTACACAGCAACCAGAACAGAATCATCCCAAAATGTGTATGTCAGTCAGATAAACACAACACATGCCATCTCAAAGTTACATTTAACCGTGCCATCACATGTACAAACACAACTACAACTACAGCTAGGCAGTGGCACAAATAGAACTAACAAACACATCCAGACATGTAGCCATCACTACAACACCAACACACAGTGAAGACCACTGAAAGAAAGGAATTCTGTGTATGCTGGGCAAGTCAGTGTAGCCAATAGCATCATGGGAGTCGTAGTCACACATATTGCCCCCTACAACTGTCCCATCAACACCACCATGAACCATGCGCACATCACAGGGAGTGGAAAAGGACTCACAAGATGGCTGACACTGGCTACTGCTGTGGGGAGCACAAGGCCCTGCTGGCAACTGTGCAACAACCAACAGCAGGACACCACTGACTGACATCCTGAGAGACAACTTCCACTCCCTGCAATGGAAGCACGTTCCATGGTGGGATATCTGGCTGGCTGGGTGGGAAGGAGGACTCGCACCACTGACCATAGTCACAAGCACCTCCCCTCACACACACCCTCAACACATACTCCACATAACCCACCTGGGAGAATGCAATGCCACACATCCTAACTCAAGATCCCACAAAGAACCTCCACCCTGGATTATGTCGTGTGAAGCACAGGGACACTCTTGGGACTTTCAGCCAAACAACTGCCAGGACAACACTCCCAGCCATCCTGTCAGCACAGGCAGCCCACCCCACAGGGAAGCAGAGTCAAAAGGAAGGAAGGATGGGCATGCTGGGAAGGGGGTGGAGGCAATAGCATGATGGGAGTCGTAGTCACAGCTCTACATCCCCCACCACATGGCCCAGCAAGCTCACACTCACGCATGCACATCCCACAGAGAGTGGAAAGGCCCATCAAAGATGTCTGACACTGTTGCTGTGTCGTGGGGAGCACAAGGCCATGCTGGGAACTGCACACCAACCAACAGCAGGACACCACTGTCAGCCATCTTGCCATTGCTCTCACACCCACACACACTGAACTCCCCACAAAAGCAAGTAAGTATGGGAATGCTGGGAAGTGGGGTGGAGGCAATAGCATGATGGGAGTCACAGTCACAGACATAGCTCACCCCCACAACTGTCCCATCAACACCACCCTGAACCATGCTCACATCACAGGGAGTGGAGAAGGACTCACAAGATGGCTGACACTGGCTACTGCTGTGGGGAGCACAAGGCCCTGCTGGCAACTGTGCACCAACAAACAGCAGGACACCACTGACTGACATCCTGAGAGACAACTTCCACTCCCTGCAATGGAAGCACGTTCCATGGTGGGATAACTGGCTGGCTGGGTGGGAAGGAGGACTCGCACCATTGACCATAGTCACAAGCACCTCCCCTCACACCCCCCCTCAACACATACTCCACATAACCCACCTGGGAGAATGCAATGCCACACATCCTAACTCAAGATCCCACAAAGAACCTCCACCCTGGGTTATGTCGTGTGAAGCACAGGGACACTCTTGGGACTTTCAGCCAAACAACTGCCAGGACAACACTCCCAGCCATCCTGTCAGCACAGGCAGCCCACCCCACAGGGAAGCAGAGTCAAAAGGAAGGAAGGATGGGCATGCTGGGAAGGGGGTGGAGGCAATAGCATGATGGGAGTCACAGTCACAGACATAGCTCACCCCCACAACTGTCCCATCAACACCACCCTGAACCATGCTCACATCACAGGGAGTGGAGAAGGACTCACAAGATGGCTGACACTGGCTACTGCTTTGGGGAGCACAAGGCCCTGCTGGCAACTGTGCACCAACAAACAGCAGGACACCACTGACTGACATCCTGAGAGACAACTTCCACTCCCTGCAATGCAAGCACAGTCCATGGTGGGATAACTGACTGGCTGGGTGGGAAGGAGGGCCGGCTGTCAACCAAATACAACTAATGCAGACCATGTTCACACCCCAACAAATACATAGAAATGCCCAAATAATGCAGGACAATGTGCCACACCAATATCAACCCCTGACTGTGACGACTTAGGACAATGCAATGTACAGGCCCGCACCCAGAGGCACAGTCACAACTGTCAGGTGTGTCAACCATTGATGCCTGCAGAAACATAACATACATTGTGTGTGTCTCCCAAAAACAGGTGATGATGGGGACACAGCAGCAGACGCTGAGGAGTCCCAGGCCCAGGCTCAAATGGATGCGGAGCTCACTGGTGTCGTACAGCCTCTGCGCTCCTCGGACGAAGAAGACCAACCTGGCACATCCGGTGCAAGTCTACATGCAGCACCAGCAGGATCACCAGCTGCAGCACCAGCAGGACCACCAGCTGCACCCCCTGCACCCACCCCTCCAACGACTGTCACCACAAATACCATCCCTGCCGACATGGACAGAACAAGGAGCAACACCAGCACAGGGACCCTGGACCAACGTGGGGCCATGGACACCACCACCACCACCAACCCCCAAGGTGGACCAGGGTCATCTGTGCGTGCCACTGAACGCACTGCACATGTCGGCAGGGGTGGTGGGAGGGGTGGGAGACAGAGGTCGCTGCTTGCAGAGGTTGCTGGTGTGCATGATGACCCACAACTGGTACGCATAGCTGATGCGTACCAGTCCAGCACCGGAGATCTCAGCCAGGTAGTGGGGCTCCTCAGAGACATGAAACAGCAGCAGGCTGCCCATCATGCCCGCTTGGACTCACACATGTCCCGCGTGGACTCACACATGTCCCGCGTGGACTCACACATGTCCCGCGTGGAGTCCAAGTGGGACGCACTGCATGAGATGACGGCGGTGCACAGGGATATTTTACAATGCCTCCGCCAGATGAACAGCAACCAGTCCACACCTCCCTGTGTGCCAACAACATCTGGTGCTGAACAAACTGCAACTGCCACAGGGAGGGAGGATGACTCTGGCGGAGAGTCCCCTGCACCGCAGCAGCCTGTACTTGAGGGGCCCCCCAAAGAAGAGGGGTCGTCCGAGGAGGGGCAAGTGAGAGGCCGATGGCCAAGCGCAACTCCCAGGAAGCCTGAACCTGTTCTGGATGTTCACCTTTGTGCACAGACTGTTCACCCTGTTGACGGCAACACAACTCCCACACATTGCATGGGGAGTACAAGTTGGACCAATGTCTCAGACAACTGTGGCCCCGATACCGGGGGATTTTGTCACCTAGGAACTTCTGATTGCAAGATATATGTACAGCACTACCCATCCTATGCACTATTCACACAAATGTATCACAATAAACACACTAATACACCATACTTGCCTCTGTTGTGATTCCAACGTGGGTGCTGTTATGGGGATGATGAACTGCAAAATTACACTGTGTATGCGAACTGCAACAGCAAGCACAACACAGGCATGTGAGTAATGGCAACGTGACACATATGAGGGAGACACACCACCAGGGCTACACAACACATACACACCTAGGCCATCTGACTCATTGCCTACACTGATGTTGCCAGGGAAGACGGTGCAATGCACAGACACCACACCTATTCCCAGTTGTAGTCAAGTAGCCCACAGGTGCAGTAAGCAAATGGCAGTCAAATGTGTGACCACAGACAACGCACATCACAAAGTGAAGCACAGGTTTATTACACAGTTGCAACATGTCGTAACCACTGCAGATGCAAGGTAATCCCACCTGGCAGCGGGCACACAGTCAACAACTGTAGAAGGAAGGAAGTCCATGGGTGTGGCGCACATCACCTGTAGGGACACAACAGCTACCACCCTGGAAGTACAATCACGTCGTCGGTGGACACAGTTGACCAAACGAATCTGAAAGTACCCTGTGAAGGACAGAAATGACACACAGTCAAAAGCAATGGAGAACAGGACAGAACAGCAAAACTCATGCACAATACATGTTACAAGATACCCACCCAGAACCAAGTTAGCATGTCAACACTGTTGGGGAGTACAGACCACCTGTAAGCACACATCGCTACACACATCCAGTCAAGTAGCCCATGGACACACTCCAACAGCACCAGAGCACCACCTACACATCTCATGCTAACTCACATCATTGACATGACACCTCAGGATACTCACATTCAGCTAAAGAAGTTGGTGATGAGCTGTGTGCGGACATCACCCTCATCATCATCATCATCATCACTGGCATCGTGGTCCAGGCCAGGATCCTCCACAGGTGGCGGATGTTGGTCATTGTCATCCTGGATGAGAGGCAACTCCTTCCGCACTGCCAGGTTGTGGAGCATGCAGCAGACGATGATAATCTTGCACACTTTCGCAGGGGCATATGGGAGGGACCCTCCGGTCTTGTCCAGGCAGCGGAAGCGGCTCTTCAGGAGACCAAATGTCCGCTCAATCACTCTCCTGGTCCGACCATGTGCCTCATTGTAGCGCATCTGGGCTGGTGTCACAGGGTTCCTGAGGGGTGTCAGCAACCACGGCATGTTGGGGTATCCCGAGTCACCTACGGACAGACAAGTGCACATTAGCTGACTTGGAAAAGTGGGCGGAATACTACAGATCAGAACACACACAATGGCACAAAGTCAGTACACACCGACAAGCCAGGCACGCTGGTTCTGCATCTGTGCCATCATCCTGGGGATGAGACTACTCCTCATCACAAAGGCATTGTGTGCTGAACCAGGGAAACGGGCACACACGCGTGTGATGGTCATATCTGCAAGACACACCACCAGTGCATTGACCGAGTGGTAGTGCTTGCGGTTCCTGTAGGCCTGCTCCTGGGCCTGTGGTGGTACCAAAGCCACATGTGTCCCATCAATGGAGCCAATGACATGCGGCATCCTCCCCAGGGCATAGAAGTCACTCTTCACGTCAGTGAGTCGTTGCAGTCTAGGGAAATAGATGTACCGGTTCAGGAATAGCAACATTGCCACCAAAACATCGCGGAGCACACGGCTCAACATGGTCTGTGACATCCCACCAGCAGTCGCCACAGTATGTTGGAAGGTACCGGTGGCAAAGAAGTGTAGGGCTGCCATCACCTTCACCTTGGGGGTCAGCGCTGTAGGATACGGCCGGCCAGGCTGCAAATGTGGGGCCAACTGCACTGCCAAATCCTCAATCAGCTGCCTGGTGAAGCGGTACCGTCGGATGCTGTCCCGTTCCACCATCGTTGCCAGGTCTGGGAATGGTCGATGGACAGCAGGAGCCCTGCAGTGCAGAGGAGAAGAAAGCAAGATTGTCAGTCAGCCCACATATGCGGCATTGAACACACTCAATATCCCAACATACATCATTATGAGGCACAACTACATGAAGTGTGCAGCTCCGTAAGGACATGTATGGTACATACATGGCCAACATCTGTCATCATGGTTCAACAAGTGGCATCAATAAGTCCCAGGTTGGCCCATTGGATATCATGAGGCCGTGTCACAGTTCCCATCTCCTGCTGCCGTGTCACAATCACCCCCACAGTGACATGTGAGGACAGATGTGCCCCAGGCATCACAGCTCAACGACAGGTACATTCCCAGGGACCCTGTATTGCCACATGGACACTGGCATTACATGGAGTATCATGTATACACCACAGCAAAACAACTATGACCCCCACAGGTAGTGGTCCCACTTGCCACTGCAGGACAGACATGGACGTCTGTGACACACACACGCACAACATCAAAGTCCATGCACACACAATGTGGATGTGGAGACTGTCTCCCATTGTGCACATGAAATCAGAGACATTGTAAACACTACATGCACACAGACTGTGGAGGACCATCACTATTGTGCCACTGGGACACCCTGGCTCAAACATACCGTCCCACATGGGACTCACGGGGTATGTGACATGACATACACATACACCACCGTGAAATGTGACCATGGCACATGCACAGATATGAACAGTTGCACATCACAGTGGTCATGTACACGTAACACCCAGGATCCTGTCCCCATGAACACGTGCACAGCCTGGGGTTGGCTGC
>CAWUFW010025616.1:0-42698 GCA_963921515.1 Calotriton arnoldi
CAGAAGAGGATACACTTGCAAATGCAATCGGTGTCCAGGGGTCACAGTTCCACGTTATCCACGACAGCTACAGGCCTCAGCTTTGCTGGGGACTCAGGGCAGCCTCAGGGAAGTCTGGAAATTCACCTCTGGTGATGCAAAGACTTCAGCGTCCGGCGGGAGCTTCAGCGATGCAGACCAGACAATTGCTTCTTTGGTGCCTGCCAAGCAGGGGAGTCACTCCTTGACCCCAAGGGAGATTCTTCAGTCCTCTAATCTTAAAGTAGAGCGTCGAAGGTCCAGGATTCTGTGTCAGAGTTTCGTCCAGGTAAATCTAAAGTCCTAAGGACTGGGGTCCCATACTTATACCAAGTTAGGGGGTTGCACATACTCTGGGGACCCAGTTTCGTGGGTATGCACAGGGACACCAAATGTGCCCTCAGTGCAGGACTTCAAAGCACCAGAGAGTGCTCCCGCCCAGCCCCAATACACACTATCCTGTCTGGGGAGGTGGTTACACCTCCCTGGGACAGGAAACCTATTGTCCAGGCCTCCCCTGCCGGAGTTTCGGTCAGCAGCAGGAGGCCAGACTCGTGTCTGTGGCAGCGGCATCCATTTTGTGATGCCAGGGCTTGGAAAGAAGTTACCGGGCAGGCCAGTGTGTACATGTCTCTCCCTCTAGAAGGGTGGAATGCTACCCCCGCCGCCAGAACTGGCGGGGGGGGTAGTATTCCAAGATGTTTGACACCTAACACGACATGTTTCCGTGCAGCCATCCCAAAGTTAGCATTTAACGTGAGGTTATAATGCGCTTAAGAGTATATGGTCAGGCTGCACTACAAACAGCATCAGAGAAGGGTCTCCGAATGCTGCAGAGGGGCCCTGCTCATGCAGGGGCACCCTCTCACATAGGAACCACGCACTCTGCCTCCAGGATTGATAAGGCCTGCCATAGGAGTGACTTATAGGTTTATATGTGTGTATGTATGTAGTGATATAGGTAGCCTATATCACAGTAAGGGGTGCATGCACCACCTTACCCAGGCTGCAGTAGCAGACCTGTGGTGTCATTTTGGATGGCCTTCCAGGGGTGGCACAATACATGCTGCAGCCCCTGGTAGGCCTCTGAGGTACCTATGCCCTGGGCACATAGTATACCATATACTAGGGACTTATAAGGGCACTCCAGATTCCCATCAGAGATGTGCCTAAGGCACATGGAAACCATTTTAGAGAGGAAGCAGCTAGGCTGGGGTTCTGATTAGCAGGGCCCCAGCCAGACTAAAGTCGAAAAACAGTGAAGCATCAGCAAAAAGTGGGGGTACCCATGTGAAGCAGATCCTACTCTCCTACACTGTCCCAACCTGTTCCTGGAATGTATCAATGTTGTCATGGGCCATAGCTGGTAAGAATGTCGACTTCGGTTTGAAATTGGTACAGGCTGCTTTGTCATGTCTGATTTCCATCTCACCAAGAATTAGATGGGTATCCCTGCTGATGTCTAGCCTGTCCGATTCCCTCTCAAGTTCATGCAGTGCCACTAGGGTATTCATATCACCTATGGTCAACTCATCATCCTGTGCGGAACGTTCAGCACAATGATGTTCCCTACTTTTGGTTGCTTTCAATTTGTGCCATTTTTGTAGTTGAGTTTTCTACAGAACTTGAACATTGAAACCAACCAAACGTAGGGAACATCATCGTGCTGAACGTTCCGCACAGGATGATGAGTTGACCATAGGTGATATCGATACCCTAGTGGCACTGCATGAACTTGAGAGGGAATCGGACAGGCTAGACATCAGCAGGGATACCCATCTAATTCTTGAGGAGATGGAAATCAGACATGAACAGTTTATGTTATGAGAATAAGAAATATAAATAATAACCTTGAGTTATAGTAATGCCCAAATCCAATAGTCATAAGCCCAGATCTTGAAGACTGACAAGGTAGCTCAGTGCGGTCACGGGCTGGGTCAGGTGAGTCGAGTACCCCGGGGCTCTTGGTTGCCGTGGATGGCGGGGCACTGAGAGAGCCGGAGGGGTTGAGTACGCGGTGCTTCAGCTGGGGCGCACTTACCTGCGCTCTCCAAGGCCATTGAGGCGCAGCCACAGGCAAGGAGGCAACATCAGGCGTGGAGCAGATTCCCTCTTTCGGTGCGCCTGATCCCAACATTGCGGCCGCAGCACCAAAGAAGACAAACCCAAGTCACAGAGGCCCAGGAGGCACCTTATAAGTGGGAGGTCTCAAGCGGGAGGCCTCTGGGTCTGCAGAGGAGCAGAGTGAAGACCAGGTGCGAGGAGAGTATAGAACTGTACCCAATGCCTGACCCTAAGATGGCCGCCACTGGGGACATCTGACACATGGAGCTATCCCTTGTGTTAGACCCAAAAGCAGCAGTACACGGGTCCAGAAAGGATCTTACCTGATCCTAAAATGGCAACTGACCCCCAGCCGAAGCCAGGTTACGGCCCTCCCAGCGGACAAGACGGGGACGCCTTGAGGCGATCTGACATGGCCACAGGGCCTCGGGAGTGCGGCAGTCACCAGCCAGCCAGGCTAAGGCCCAAAAGCAGCAGCACACCGGGTCCAGGAAGGATGATGCCTGACCCTAAAATAGCGGCCTACCCCCCGCTGAATGCATAACCGAATATGGGGATCAGCTAAGTGCCCTCTGTGAACTTTAAATGATCAACTCACTACCCAATCACAGCAGCAGACAATGCAAGAAAAGAGTGAGCCTGAGCCTCCCCCACGAACTAAATTTTACACGAGCGCAAAGAGACCGATCAACATGGCCGATGTCCGGTGGAGCTGCCTAGACAGCTATAGAGGAGATCGACTCTGGGTCACCCCCTTGGCCGTCACCTACCCAGCCTGGCCTTGGACATGGTTCTCCTCATCTCTACCCCTACCTCTGATCCCTTAACTCACCCCTCTTCCTCCCATGCCACATTCGTCTCGTATCATGTACCTATGTAACATTGCTGTTTGTTTGTCTTTTTTGAGTATGTATTGCCATGCTCCAGTAACTGTTTGCAACCATGTAGCCTCACAAATCCTTATGTAAAGTGCTCTGATACCTCCGGGTCTAGCCAGCGCTATATAAAACTTCTCAAATAAAATAAATAAATAAAATAAATAGCTGTTGCTGTATTGGAGGTGTGAGTATTGATAGGGTTATGCATTGCAGTTGTAATTTTTGTTGTTGATTTGGTTGCGTGTTGCAGTTTGATGAAATATTGATGCTTATGTGTTTATTGTGAAGAAGGTGAAAGGGTAATCAGGCTCGACATGGCCTAAGATCCCAGAATAGAGTGATATTGAAGAGTGTAGAATGCACTTTATGGTTTTCTAGTCTGCTAGAGATTTTTGGTGTAAGTTGTGAGGTACCGTCGACTACTCAATTGAGATAGGGACTGTAATGATTTGTTGTGAATGTACTAAGATTGATTGAAGTTGGCAGAACCAATTGCACAAACTGTGAATCTACATTGATAAGGGTGATTTCCCGCTAGTTGAGATTTCACTTGCATGTGTGTAATTAATGATGGTTAAAAAGTCGAAAGGTGTAAAAACCTTATTATTCAAATTTTTGAATTACTTTTGTTTTTTTAATGAAGCAGACAAAGATTGTTTATTTGTATTTGCTTAAAGCTGTAAAATTCTGTGTATGAGAGAAATTGTATAGGAGGGCGAGCCGCTGGAAGGAGTGACATCCAATGTCATAGTGTGCCGCACTGCAATTGGTTGGTGATGATACGGATTGCTGCACTGTTATAGGTCAATTTGTTGTGCAAGTGCCGCATTGAGATTGGTTAGCGAGACTTCAAATATTAAAGCTTTACAGGATTGAAGAAAAGGATTCTGATACTCATGGAATAGAATCAATTGCCAATTGTCAAATAATCGGAAATCATGAAATGTTTTAAAGGTTTTAAGAGTATTGTGAGGGAAGTTATGACAATTCCAGTACAGGAAGGTAAAGAGGCATCTGCCAAAGCTACACCTGGCCATTATATGACTACAATTGTGAGATTACATGCATGTCTGTGGCTTCATAAGTGGGGCAAGATCACTGAAAAGGAAGGTCCTTTGAGCTTTCCAAGATAGGGTAAATGTGAATTAAGAGTAAATGAAAGGTTGAGAGAAATGTTATATGAAATTAAGCCACCACTTATAACCACACAATATGAAGCATTAAACATATGGGAGAAAACAACACATACTGAAGCAAAAGAGAAATACCAGAATAAATCTAGAAGAACAATGCATAATTATGGAGACGGGATGAACAAAAACAGAGATGGAGAAAAGCTATAGTCGAAGGGACTAGGCTGTATCCCGCCATTACTACTGACAAGCCTGTGAAGCCAAAAAGAATAAGATACAGAGAAATGATGATGAAGGAGATGCAAAGAAATCTGATTTTGAGAGTGATTCAGGGGATTAAATGTTGGCTGCATTGTTAGCCGATCATCCACCACCTTACATGGTGTCTGTAACAAATGCTGGGGATACTTCTAATGTAACTGTGGTTACAGCCCCTTTTCACCCAAACAGAATACAAATTGAAAGACCATTACAAATGACGCAGCCTATCATACCACCTTTTGTATCAAATGTTGTGCCTGCACAAATTGAGAACATTCCTACAGTGATGCCTCCAGGTGTTACTGCTTCAGTTATAAGTGTACCTGCACCCGTTACTAAGGTTGTGACGGCTCACTCATTAGAGATTTGTACATTGACTGCTCTGTTTAATGTTGTTCCAAATGCAGTAGCTCGAGGAGCTGTTGGGGTAGCACCTAAAACAGGGTTTATCCCTACATCACAGAATTCACAGATTGTTGCTTGGACACTACCTCAAACAGTTCAGTCACTGAGAGACGGGAGAAGAATTATTTTTAGAACACCACTAGCACAAGGTAAAAACTACACTATTTGAGGATGGGATTTTTCAACCATGGTTTGAAGACATGGCAGGGAATAAAAAGACAGCAAATCAGGTTCTAATAACACATCAGACAGAAAAGGAGAGACCATTGAATTTCTCGAGATTAAAAATAGAATTAGAAGAACTAATAGGAGAATGTTTAGAACTTGAGCATGTGAATCAGTACCAAGAGAATGATCTGATATGTTTGTGTAAAGAAATTACCAGATGGACAGCAGTTACTCACGATAAATTGACAGAATTAGCCAGATATTATGATGTTGATATTTCAAAAAGTGTTTCATTTCAGAAACGTTTCAGGGTACAATGGGATGATGAAGCTATTGCAACAATGCATTCTTCAGAAATTGGATTGCACATCACTGAACTGGTTAAATGTGTTCATAGATTAAGTGATTTTGAAAAACTGGAGAAAAATGGGCAAAGAAAAATGAAAAGAGAAAGAAACAGTCAGAAACAAATTAAACAAATAACAAACCACTGACAGTCCCCCAGATGAAGGAGAAGCTTTGACTTAACCACTGAGAGAGATGCCAGGTAGGGCATATGTTCATGTGCCATGGAGTAGGGGAGATATTGCAGAATTTAAAAGCAATTTTCCAAAATTGAGAGCCAAGCCTGTACAATGGTACACACAAGCTGACACATTTGTTAAGATTTCTAAAGTTCTGTGGATTGATCAGAATGCATTATTTGACATTGTGGTCCCAAATGATTCATGGGCAGAATGTAAAGTTGTTATACAATGGCCACATCCAGAGCCATCCAGTGCCAATAAGAGATGCTCACACTAATGAACCATCACCTGCAGTCATAGAAAAATACAAAGCAGTGATTTATTTTCTGAAGGGTAAAGTACTTCCAATGGATATTGATTGGGTGAAGTATAAGCCTGGGTGGAGTTTGCGTAGCCGTGCTATGCGAAACTCCGTGAAGGGGTAAAAAAACTCTGCAATGCTACGCGGAGTTCCCCGAGCATGCAGAGTTGCTTGGTCCGCATGCTCGCGCATGCTCATGAGTCTTTCTGACGTTCGGCAACGCGGATTGCGGATTTGGGGGGAAATATCCTGCAAACTTCACCACGCGGTCGCCAATGTGCGCGGCCATCTTGTTTTTCTACTGTTTGTATGGTTCTGGGGCCTGTTTTTCATCCCTCTCCAATCTTTTCAATCCTTTGTTTCTTACACTTTTTTCTGATCTTTTTTATTTATTATCTATCCCTCTCTCTACCTAAGTGTATATTTTGCGTTTTATTTCTACTTTTACTGCGTTTTGTGTACTGTTTTTCTATTACTTGCTTTTTATTTTTTTCCTGACTTTATTTTTTACTTCTACATTTTCTTTCCCCCCCCCTGCCTTCCCCCAGAACCAAGGCTATGGCTAATGGCAAAGCTAAGGCTAGGGGTAGTGCGACCAGGTACCGCCTTCCTTGTGGAAGACGGCGCCCAGAAGCGGTGCAGGCCCGGTGGAGGTGGCTGCCCTTGTTTGTTTTGTACAGCGCCATCTCCCCTTAACCTTGGCAGCAGGCTGCAGGCCTGGCTCCGTCTATGGGATCCAGGAGCGTCACCGCCAGTGGGCGAGGGTACGCCGGGCAGTGTTTTGCTGCTCTGAGGTCCGGCGCCCCCACAACCAGCTGACTCACCGGTGGTCCGACATCCTAGACCGGGAGCAGGACCTGCTGGACCTGCTAGTGTAGTGTGGTTTGTGGCCTCATTGCCTACATTGCTAAGTTAGCTTAGGCCTGGCTGCCATGATGCCTTTTTGCACACGTTACTTTGTGACTTTGTTTTTCCAGCCTCTGCTTGTGCCCGGCTATATTAGAACTGTCTGCCTTTTTGCCTTTCACCTTTTCTCCTGTTCCCTGTGGGTTTCGTCTGTACACCATGTACAAGGTCGAAAAACAACGTCCCTTCTTCTTGCTGATCTGGTCAGCCCCTCGCACTTAGACATAACACAAAATACAGCTGCACTGGAGAAATTCGTGTGCTTTTAATATTGTGATCTCGCTGTTTGTGACACTTGGAGAAAAACCTTTCCAGGGAGAAGAGCTGTGCTTGTCTGATGATGTAAACCTTGCATCTAGATATTGAGGTATGGGGGTCCGCCTGACAAAGCCCAGAGGTCTTCTATTTTTATAATAAACTAGTTATTAGCACGGGGAGGGTGGTAAGGCCATTTAGCCCTATATCCACTGTCTTTATAAAATGCTGTCCCCGTTTGTATTCTATGGAATTGTAACTATGCTTCTTATTTTATCGTTATGCATTATGCTGATAGTACTGGCATGTGTACTGTATCTTAGAGCACAATAGTTGAAATAAACATTTTAAACTATACAGTGTCTCTTATTACGCACGTTGTGGACAAGTATGAGTGAGTTATGAAAGAGTGTTCTTGCTCCCGCGAGTCCTGAGAGAGACCGTGTTCTGGGTTGTCTAATCATTGGTAGCTGCGCTGCGAATGAGAGGCTAAAGCTAGTCGGATTGGGATTGTGGGTACTAAGGGGCATGGTTGGCTCACCACTATACTCTGAGGTCCTATTATCCTGTGCATAGCTCTGTATATGTGCAGAATCCCTACAACACTAGGTGTTGAGGTCGTGGGGCTTGGTAAATAGCTAATTATATTACTATTGTGTGTTCTGTTCTGTGTTATTGCGAATATTATTTTTTTCCCAAATAGCAAGAATGCTGCTGCTGCTTACATGCAGGTAAGTTACGTTTAAAAATCTTATATTATGTGATTGTTATTCTTCTAGACAGGTGCTCGGCGATACTTTGCGCTCGCTTGGGCTGATTATATAAGAGAGGTTAGAGAACATAAGTTAGATAATGCTAGAGAGATTCCTTTCCTTTGTCCTGACAATAAGATAGTGGTGGTAGGTAGGTAGTTAATATAGTTAGTTACTTAGTATTAGTTGGTAATTTTTTAGTGGTCCCCGTGAAGCATCCTCCATCACGTGCTGCTGACTCCAGTCCTTAGAAGAACCTTTTGTAGTTTGTTAGTGAGAGAGTAATATAGCAACTCATCAGCAGCAACCAACCAACAACTTGGTGTATGCAATATGCATGCATCAATCTATGCATTTTTGAGGACTAAAATAAATGTAAATGCAGACTTAGTGAACAATTGGCCCGTCAAAGGGGGTTGATTCATTGATGAATGCAGATGAGATCGGAACTTAGAAGAAGCAAATATAATTTTTGGCAATTCATTCCAATGTCTTTGGAATAGGCGGGCTAGGTGGTACTTAGGTTTAGGATTCTGGATTCAGAATGGAGCACTGGATTAATAAATAAAATAACTAGATGGTCCACAATCACAATACTACTAGTCGATCACATTAGATAGTTCAACTTTATTGCAATTGTCGTTTCCTGTCAAAAAATGTTTTAGAGCGTTTTTAAAAATATTTTATTTGTTTCTCACCAATCAATTTGTGTCTCTTTATTATATCTTACATGATCAACATCCAGGGGCAAGAAGACCACGGGGTCTGAGGCGGGAGCTAGAGATGCCTCCCAAGGTCAGGATCGCTCCTCAGAGGACTCTGCTGCAGGCCCCAGTAAGTCCTCCTGTTGTTAATATTAATAATTATATTTCCCTAACTTTTACTGCACCTTATTTTTTTAGAACTATTATTTCCGTTTCCTAATTCTATTTTTTACCAAATCTTCTGTGATCTATCTGTTTCTAAATTCTTGTTATCCCTACATTACCTACCTACTTAGTTATTATATTTCTAGTGTCTGTTTTTTTCTTTACATCAATCTAAATGCCTCTGACTCTGTACTACTATTAGTCTGTCTGTAGCTTGCCCAGTTGGCCACTCTTTTTCTTTCTAAAATGTTTTAAAACTCAGATTTACCAATAGCTCTAGCCACTAAGTTCAGTCCTTTGGGTTGTCCTCTACTTGAGAGACTTTTAGAAAATTGCCACCAACAAAATGCCCAACCAGATATTTTAATATTTTTGATGATATAGGACATACTACTGTCTACTCTACTCTAGACTAGAGCCCGATTTGTACCAGTTATGTGTGTGGTGTATGTATGTATTGTATTTTCAATCTTGCTGGTGAAAAAAAAAAAAGGGGGAGGTGTATATGGCATTTAGAAAATGTGGAATGTTTTTTCTAGGCGTACCGACCACCAATGCCAGGGCCAGCGGCGGGGCAAGTGATGCCAGTCAGGAGGAAGCAGATGCGGCAGCTGCTGCAGGGGTGGGTGAGCCAGCAGCAGTGGCGGGCGGTGGTAAGTTATATTCCTTAGTAATTGACCATACATACTCGCTGCAAGGGTGTACACTGTACTGTTGAGAGAGACTAAGGTGTTGTGAACAACGGTTGAAGAAGACGAACTTTACTTAGCATTAGCAATAGCATTAGCTGCGGGAGTTGAGTAACTAATGGCCTCTTCTATCTGACTTCAACTCAGCTGGGAAAGTTTTATGAAGAAGACTAAGAGTCAGACGACCTGATGGATGGATTGAACTAAAAGGGAAAGAAGGATGGAAGGAGGAAGGACGAGTGTCATGTAATATATGGCAGAGAAGGATGCATGGGATGCATAGGTGGCTGATAGGAATTGGATGCATAGGTGGTTGAAGGATGGGTGAAAGGTGAAAGAAAGGAGGCATGCCTGGGTGGGTGAAACTGTCTGGGTGATAGGAATCTTCCGTGGGGATTGATGGGCAAACTCAAAGGCAAGCAAGGAAGGACGCATGGGTGGTGGTTAAAAACAAATTACAAATGTTTGTTGTTGATGAAAGGTTTGTTGATAGATTAAGAAGAATGATAGCCATGTTTACTTTGAATGGATGGATGCCTGGATGGTATTCAATCATAGCATAGGTGGAGACTGTCACTGGATGAAGACAGTGTAAAAGAAAAATAAACCGTGCCAGTGTAGCAAAGCCAAGGGTGAAGAATTGAATAAGATTAGAATTTAAAAAATATAATGCTAGAAGAGCAATGCAATGATAAATGGAAAAATCACTGAGAAGAGAAACAAGAACAATTTGTTTTCAAGGTTTTTGATTCAAGGTTGTATTTCAGAATACTCCCTTGACTCACAGTAGTTTGCAAGCACATCATATAGCACATCATATATATTGTGTATGTATGTACCCATACCCACCCATTATCAATCGCCTCCCTCCGACTCAGAGGCTCACTCCCTACCTATGCCGTTTTCGACCGTGTCAGCCTGCTATGGGTGGCCTATCTGCTGCATGGTTGGTTACACAATCAATCAATAAATTAAATAGTACCTCACGTCATCCCATATATAATCAATGATCATTCGGATCAGATATCATCTCACTGCCTTGTTGCAGTAGTCAGGGTGAAAGTGAAATTGAGCAGTTGCCTTTGATGTAACAAAGTATGGCCATAATAGAAAAATAATATAATTGTGTAGTTGTAGAGTACAGCTGCCCCAACTGCAGACAGTAGAAAATAAAACTAACATGAGTCTATGACACAAATATGTCTGTCTAGGGTGCAAGCTGACTGAGCTGGCATGCCTACAAAATTAATTTAGCTAAACAAGAGAGAGAGAAGAAGAAGACTTGTCTACTCATAGTGCCTACTAGTAATGCCTGAAACTCCCACAAATGTTAAAAGGCCGAGGAAGTGGGAGGATGCCGCAAATGTTACATACTGTGCTTGCTAGTGCTACTGTGCCACTATAATTTTATGTGTTTAATTAATTTTGTGTTACTATTTTGCTAAGAGTATTGGTTACAATTGTCTTTTTTCTTTCTTGATATAGCTACTCCTTCCCAACAGAAACCACCACCAAACAGGAAGGAGTTAGCAGCCATGGCCCGGCAACGGAAGCTGGAGGCCATCCGTACTGAATATCCGTGGCTGGTGGATCTGGCGGAGAAGGAGGAGGCGAGGGCAGCAGCTGCAGCCTCCTCCAATGCCCTGGGCCCCAACCAGGCCCCCCCAGCGCCTCCAGTGGTACAGCTCCGTGGTCTGGCAGCCGCCCACTGCACTGCTGCCCACCCCTGTGCATGCAGCTGTAAGGCATTTAAGCACTGCATGCTCCTCCAGATGGCGCACCTAGAGGAGCGGATAAAGCCCCTGGAGAGTAACCGGCAAGCCCGCCACTAGAAATCCGTCACCATGCCCCTGTTTAAATCTTTTTTTTGGTGGTTGGGAATTGGGCGTTGGGGAAAAGTTGAGGTTTATTTATGGACAATGGAATGGACATTGGACTCTTATGGACATTGGTTGGAGTTCGGGAGAGGGGTGGGTCAGCTGTTGTGGGTTTTTTTCATTAGTTTTTTTGTTAGGGGAATACATTATTTATAGTTTACATATGATGTAAATGTTTTGTGGGGGTTACTCTTTTACTTCACACAGTTTCCTTTGCTGCTGCAACACACCAACATATAGATGCGGTACCCTCACTTGTGACTTGTCCTACTAGTACTGTCATTCTCTCCTCCTAGTCTATGCAGTCTGTAACTAAAACCCCTATGGACTCGGAAGGGTGTGTGAATTAATACATTAATTTCCATATTATTAATTATGCCTCCCCCAAACTTCTTTTCTTACCTGTGATTGATGTTAGACGAAGCGATGGCTGCATGGTGATGGTTTGGTTTCCCAAGGTGCCCTGGTGGTGGTAGTAGTAGTAGTAGTGGACACTGAAACTCAGTAGCATTTGCAATAAAAGAAAATGAGACAGTCAGTCACCTGAGGGAGACTCGGGAATGAGTAGTAGAAGTACAGTACACAAGAAGACTGCCAAACAAGATACCATGATGATGATAAGCAATGCTAAAGTAAAATAAACCAGAATGCCTGAGGGCTAGCCTAGTACAAGTTATAAACTGAAGTCGACTATCTATGATGATGAAGCAGACAAGCACCTTCGTAACCTTTAGTGCTGGAACTAGGATGATGATTGATGACTCGATGCTGGCAACCAATTATATTATTATGATGGATTCTTTATGTTTCTCTGGAAAAGAAATTAGAATATTGAATACTGTGCATGGGTGGGCAATCTAATATTGCCAGTGTGGGCTAATGTGAAGTATATATACACTTAGAGTAGAAGAAGATCTTCGCCCTGCCTTGAGTTAGTGTTGCTTTCACCACATCCGCCCCAGCAAGTGTGTGATCTATATTGGTGTAAATTTAATTTAGTCATACCTCAATATAAATCACACAGCCCGGGGGAAGAGGGTTAGGGTTGGATGAATGGTTGGGTAGGGGGGTTTGGGGAAAGGTTTGACAAAGACAAACACTACACGTGGACAACACACAATCTTGGCAGCCGACCATCATAAATCTGTTAAGGGAGAAAAAGGAAATGCATGCATGATGATGACTTGATGAGTAGTACTAGACTAGTAGTACAGGGCAGCAGTATATTATTAATTATTATTATTATGCAATTGCCTTGCCTGTCTGCCCCCAGAGAGACCCGAGTTACATACATTTTATGTTCTGTTGTACCGGGCTTCCTTTTAAAGCTAGCAAAGAAAATTAAAAAATATCTGTAGGAGTCAAATATAAGCAAACATAATAAACAACAACACACACAGTCGTAATGATTGAAGAGAAAAAATGAATCAAATGAAATGATGATACTATAACTATTGTCAAATTAGGAGTTGCATCTCGGCATTCCTCTTGGTCCTTCCATGGACACTCCATCCGTCAATCTTGGGTGCCTGCCTGACGGATGCAGTTTGGTAAGGGAAGTGTGAGTTGTTTTTCCCAGTATAGCACAGGGTAAAGGCCGGCCTGTAAGTTTAGATGGAAAAACAAAAAGGATATTGGAAAATCAAGGAGAAAAGTAAAGTTAAACTGCATAAATTAAGGAGGAGTGCAACAAGAAAACTTTCAGAGGCGGCATGGCTAAATCATGTCTACTCTGTTTCCAGCAGTAACCTACAACAACAGCAGGAGCAGGCCCGCCCACCCAACCTCCACTTAGCTTAGATTTTGAGCCAGACCGCACTGAGCACACATACACAGCAACATAGCATTTTTCAAATTAAGTAACTGAATCAATGCACTGCTGTCAGTCATACCACTACACTTGCCTCCACCACTACACAGACATGTAGTTCAGGTGTTGTTGTTGTTGTAAAAAAAAAAAAAAATGTAAGTCCGTTTTTATATAGCGCAGCTACTCACCCTTACGGGTCTCAAGGCGCTGGGCGCCGTCGTGGAAATTAAGTGAGCTATTGCCCAGAGTCACATGGTGCTGAGCTGAGCTGCCGCCGGAGCCGGGGATCGAACCGTGAACCCTGTGCTCCGAAGTCAGCTGCCCTGGCCGATGCACCACACTTCTCCACTTCTCCACTGTTGTTTAAGCCACTTCATGAAACGTCCCGAGTTATTCCATGAATCATCTCCGATCCTACTGACTGACTGCGAGTATGGTCATCATGGTGTCCAAATCTGTAGTGTCCCGAGTGAGTCCAGAATCAAAAATGCAATGGATCGCCTGCAGTAGTACAATTTAGTTATTGAACAACATTGACTTGAGTCACTTTTTTGTGTGTAGATTAAATACTAGTAGACATGATGCACAACAACACAAACACCAATCACGCAGAGTCAGCGTGCAATGCATGCCATCATCATTTACCTGTTCTTCCGGGGCAGTCCCTCTAGGCTCGGAAAGGAGGATAGATATATAGTCAGGTTCTTTGGAGGGACTCGACGAGGCAGGCACACTTCTCACATTTGTTGTACTATTCTCCATCCAATGTCTGGCTTGAGGGAAATGGATTTAGGGCGAGTCAGGAGGACTGGAGTCAGGACTCGGAGGAGTGGACTTGCTTCTTCACTGACTGCACACAGTTGCAACTCCAATCGGGCAATAAAAGCGTAAAACGGTGGTGATGGATTTGTTGTGATTCGAACCAGAAAGACAGTGAGACACACAAATAATAAAAGTAAACAATATTCCTTAGCTATATTTTTTTGCAGGGCTTTTTTGGGGGCGTTAATGTAAGAAAGAAAGTAACTCGAAAGCCTAGTTGTCAGGGAAGTAGAGCTCATCCTCAAACTCTGGTGGTTCACCCAGAAGTAGGTCATCTAACACACTACTTCCATGACCTGAGTCGCCGTCATCATCTTCCTGCTGTGCTATTTCAGGTATGGTGTAATCCGGTGGTATAAAGTGCTGATTCATTTTGATCATGGTTAACCTATCCACGTTTTGGGGCGAGAGACTGGTCCTTCTCACTGTCAGAACGGCACCAGCAGCACTGAAAACACGTTCAGTAGAGACACTTGCGATAGGGCAAGCCAGATAGTTTATCGCCAGCCTGCTGAGCACTAGCCATTGGCGCCTTTTCCCAAACCAATACAGCAATGGGTTTTGATCAAAGTAGACCTCTGTTGGGTCATCCAGATAGGCCTGGACCATCCGCTCAATGCTCATAGGTGCTCCGCTTTGCTCGGCCTCTTTTGCCTTTGCCTCACCACTGGACTTAAGCCCTTGCTGAAGAAACCATTCCTGTGCTGATTTTAGGGCTGATGCTCCTGTTGTTGATGTTGTTGATGTTGTTGATGTTGTTGATGTTGTTCTTGGTGTTGTTTGTGGCTTTGGCTGCTGTGAGCCAACCGCACTGCCATCAGGCTCTGAAGTTGAACTTGAAGCCGGCTGCTCTGCAGTACTTGTTGTGCCCTGGAGTAGCGGGCCTCTAATTCTCGCCCGTTCTTTTTCTAGATGACTGGCTTCCACAGCTATCCAAGTTTTGTAGTTGGCAACATCCCTGTCTGAAAAAGGAATGAAAGTGTGCATTAATGGTCTGTCCTGTGAATCCAGAATTGTGGCACAAATGTAATGGTTGGATGACATAATGCCTCTTTGCACCCATGTATTTTCAGATAACCGAAGGGTTAAGCTCTCCACCAACTCATTTGCTTCTTTTTTTCTCCACACCTGCGTACATTGCAGACACCCTCTTCAGCTGTTCCTGTAGCATGTGCAACAATGGGATAGCTTGGCCCATAGTACAGTCCTCCTTGCTGACTTCACATGTGAAGACCTCGAAAGGAAGTAGCATCTCTGTCAGGCATTTAACTAGGCCCCATTGGTCCATCTTAATGATCATGCCTTTCACAGTAGCATCCCCTCTTTGCAAGACATATTCATTGATTGGTCTGTACTGCTCAAACAGACGTTCAAGCATGTAATAAGTTGAGTTCCAACATGTTGGCACCTCCTGGATGAGTGCTTTAACTGGCATTCTATTATCACATTGAATTATCCTCAGCTGCTTTCGGGCTTTAAAAGAATGGCTGAAACGTGTGCAGATTCTTCTGCAGGTGGCCAGTAAGTTGCTGACTCAGTCTTCTTCTTTCAGAAAGTCATGAACAATGATTTTAATGCAGCGCGCCAAACACAGGACCCTGAAATAGCCAGCATCGGCCATGGCCTTAACTATATTACTGCTATTGTCCGTGGCAACAAAACCAATGTTAAGCCCTCTTGGTCGCAGCCATTCAAAGACCTTGCTGTCAAAGTCTTCCAAAATGTTTGCAGCAGTATGAGATTTCTCCATGGCGAACATGGCTACAGTTGCATGTTTCCGAGCTTCATTAAAAATCTCAGCAGTGTCAAGAAAACCTGCTGCAGATATCTTTTCTCTAACCCCCACAAAAGAGATCCAGTGTGCAGTGATGCACATGTAATCAGTGGCTTGGCAACTGGTTCACATGTCTGTCAGGTGGATAGTGTGAACAGTACTCTGCTGCAAAGCTTGTCCAAGCAATTCAATCACGTTGTGATGTAGTGCTGGAACAGCAACTCTGGCGAAATAGGACCAGCTTGGAACCTTCCATTTTGGGCAGATATCTGCCACAAATTCAAGAAAACCCACCCCTTCCACAAAAGTAAAAGGGAGGAGGTCCAGCGCTAACATTTTAGCCAGCTTCACATCGTACAAACGTGCAATAGTGTGGTTGCGTTCGTACTGCCCCTCCGACCTAAACATGCTGAGAATGGTAGCTTGGATTTTTTTCTTTTCAGGTGCCACTGATGCAGGTCATTTCTTGACGCCAGATGTTGTTAGGCTCAGCGCACATTTTTTCGCTGTGGTACTCTCTTGCCTGGGACCCCTTGGTGTCTTAGCCTGACTCTTGTGCCATTGCAATGTTACTGATGATGATGTGGGCAGTACCACTGCACTGCTGGGGACACGCTGCTTTGTTTAACAGAGAAAATGCCTACCTCTTGTTCACCTTCCACCGTGATCGGATCGTCTTCTTCATCCCATCCACCAACAACACATGCAGTTTTTTGGTCGCTAAGGTGCAGCTCCCACTGGATCAAGTGGTGTTTTCTCAGATGGGTTGTTTGGCCTCCGGTACCATAGTTTGTTCCAAGCTTACCCCGACTAACACCTTGTCCACAAATGGAGCATATAGCAATGTTCACTTCCTTC
The DNA here is from genome assembly GCA_963921515.1 of Calotriton arnoldi. Classification (NCBI taxonomy): domain Eukaryota; kingdom Metazoa; phylum Chordata; class Amphibia; order Caudata; family Salamandridae; genus Calotriton; species Calotriton arnoldi. The sequence continues at coordinate 16,368 of CAWUFW010025616.1, forward strand.
CTGCTAACTAAAAAGAAGTCCCAAACTTGGGAGGTCAACTTTCTGGCGCTGCTGGTGCCACTTGCAATGTCAGATGAATTGGTAGGTGGCCATGAAGTTTCACTCTCTGCAGTACCAAGGTGGTTGTGGTGGATGTAGGTCGCTGCTGGCAAAATATAGAAGCTGGAGGTGGTGTTGGTGGTATGATCTGTGTTGGTGGTATCCGTGCCAAATCCCTCACAGCAATTTGGGATGGGGTAATGTCGGTCTCCACTGGGGCGGGACTAATGTCCATGATGACTGGCTCCTCATCATCTTCCTCTTTTACATCTACCTCCATAACTCTTTCTGGAACCTTCCTTTTCCTTAGCCTTGTCTCATGGGCGTGGCGTGTCTCCTACTCAGACTGAGGCGAGATCCAAGTAGTGTCTAGATCATCAGAAGGGGGGCTTGGAGAAGAAGTTGATGGACTAACCCTCCTTTTCCTTGCTGGAGATCTGGAAGACAATGGATCTTCTGAAAGAGTGGCTTACTCTTCTTCTTCCTCTGCAGGAAGCTCGATCTCCTGAACTGCCCCTACTTCGGGAGGAACAATTACTATTGGGGTGGTTGGGGTGGTTGGGGCTGTTGTTGCCTACTTATCTGAGTTTCCTGCATTGATTGGGTAATACTTTGCAATAACGATAAGTCAATTTCAACATCACTGCTCGTCGGCGTTGGACTCGTGATTAGACTGGCTGCCTCTGTGACAGACATGGGCTTGGGCCTAGGTTGGTGGGGTGGGTCCACTGATGCGGGGGTGCTGCTCCCAGCTTGCTCCCCGGACACCGCTGCTGCAGGCGCAATTTTTGTTTTCCCAAAAAAGGTCTTGGGTGACATACCGGTCTTGGTAAGTAACAGTGCCTTCTTCTCACTGGCAACTTTCTTGGTACTGGACCTGGTACCTTTCTTTGGGGCTATCTTTAAGATGTCAGCAGTACGCAGTGGCACAAGTTGAAGAGATGTCTGTGGTCACACACCACGTGACGTTGTGCACAGCAGGACTTCTGTCTGGCAGTACAATGGGTGATGTCGTCTCCTCCTCTTTTGTGCATCTAAAAGCAAAGAAGCAAGAAGAACATCAGTGAAACGTGGAATTCATTGTTGTAGTTCAATTACTACTAGTACAAACAAATATAATATATAACTTAGTGTGTGGTCACACTTGTTAGTATTATTAACATTATTAAATTTATTACCTCAGTTATGAAAAAACATAACAATACAGTGTAGCCATTTGTGAGACTTTGACAACAAGGGCTTTCATGGTGTACTATGCACTCAGGAAGGATAGGAAAGAAGAAAAACAGCAACAAAAATACAAATGTAACGGAACCGGTTTGGCATTGTGCATCATGTGGATGCAGCATTCACGGAGCTGCAGCTGATAATGGATGGAAACAATAAGCCAAGAGGAACAAAGGAAAGACATGCAGGCCTATGTCAAAAGCACACTAACTACCACCACAAAATGGCCACCAGGCACATGGTCACTCACAACAAGCAGGAGGCCTGGAAAACAATGAACTCAAGCAGGCCTATATTATGGACACAGACTTGGCCACATGGGAGGCTCAGCCAAGGCAAATGCTGGTCCACTATTACAAACACACACACTGTCCAGACAAAGGAGGCATGCTAAACAACACAGCTTTAATGCAACAATGCCAAAATGAAAATTCACAGGGCTAAAAAAGTTTTGCAACTTACACAACAACCACACACATCCATCAAAGGCATTTATTTAGCACACATGAAAAAAGTGAAATACCCCAAAAAAAACATTGTGCAATTCAATCCAATGCCATCCATGCCCTAAATGATGTTTAAATTCAACAGACACCACAGAAACAGTTGTTTCATACACCCATGAGTAGCTCTGGGCCTATTAGTTGGAAAACCCATTGGCAGACTTGGCCACTTAGTGAATCAATTCAAATCAATAATATTGCAAATTTATTAGAAAATGTAGTGAACTGTGCTGCATTTTTTGCTGGATAAAAGAAGAAGAAATTGCATGCAAAACAACAACAAGGTATGGCAACCACAAAGAAGGCTTGCAGGCCTAATGCAGAAACACACTGGCTGCCTTCACAAAATGTCTTCCAGCCACATGGCCAGGCCACCACAACAAGAAAGGGAAGACAGACAATGCAGGCCTATGGCAAAAGCACACTGGCTGCCTTGACAAAATGGCCACCAGCCACATGGCCAGGCCACAACAACAAGAAAGGGAAGACAGACAATGCAGGCCTATGGCAAAAGCACACTGGCTGCCTTCACAAAATGGCTGCCAGGCACATGACCAGGCCACAACAACAAGAAAGGGAAGACACACAATGCAGGCCTATGGCAAAAGCACACTGGCTGCCTTCACAAAATGGCCGACAGCCTCATGGCCAGTCTACCACAACAAGAAGCAGTAAGTCAAGAGGAACAAAGGAAAGACATGCAGGCCTATGGAAAATGCACACTAACTACCATCACAAAATGGCCACCAGCCACATGGCCACTCACAACGAGCAGGAGGCCTGGAAAACAATGAACTCAAGCAGGCCTATATTATGGACACAGACTTTACAAAATGGCCACTGGCCACACGGGGAGGCTCAGCCAAGGCAAATGCTGGCCCACTATAACAAACACACTCACACACTGGCCAGACAAAGGAGGCATGCTAAACAACACAGCTTTAATGCAACAATGCCAAAACAAAAATCCACAGGGCTAAAAAAGGTTTGCAAGTTACACAACAACCACACACATCCAACAAAGGCATTTATTTAACACACATGAAAAAAAGTGAAATACCAAAAAAACACATTTTGCACTTCAATCCAATGCATCCATGCCCTAAATGATGTTTAAATTCAACAGACGCAACAGAAACTGTTGTTTCATACACCCATGAGTAGCTCTGGGCCTACTAGCTGAAAGGACGATTGGTAGACTACTGGGCTAGTGAATTTAATAAATATTTCAAATTGATTTCAAAAGTTGGAGAAAATATAGTGAAGTGAGCAACATGTTTCCTTTATAAAGAAGAAAAAGTACTTACAAAGAAGCAACTAGGCCCCTACTGAAACTAAAGGCCACCCACCAAAATTAATTTTAAAAAAAAGATGAAAAGTACAAAAAAATGTAGGTGCAATGCCCCAATCAAAGAAACAACACCAATTTTCCAACTTACTTGTGAAATCTCAAACTCAAATGTCCTCAAATTCAATGATATATGATGCAGCAGCCACAAAGAGTGATCCTTCCAGCTCCAAATCCAAATGAAAAGTGAACAGGAGATGGATAAAGCATTAGGAGGAGCCTGCTGGACAGGAACAGGAAGTTGGAGACTCTGGGGCACTTCCTTCCTCTTAAAGAAAAGTAAAAAAAGAAAAAGGACTCCTTGCACAAAACAGTACAGCTAAATGTCAATCTGAGGAGTTTTTTTTAATCCAAATCATCATTTCGAGAAGGTTTTGATGCTGCTCGGGAGAGAACCTCCGCCATATTGCAGATTCTGCTTGTTCGGGATCGCATTCTTCACAAAACTTCAGCCGGAAGTCCGATGGCATGCCCGAATGATGTGTTCGCGATCTCACACTGTCGCGGAACGTGCGGCCGGCTACTAAATCTCGTGGCGCTCGCGAACGAATGGGAAATCTCATCGGCGATCGCAGGCACCGGGTAAGTTGCTCCCATGCACATGAAAACGCATTTAGGGCGCGCGAACACACAAAAAACTCCGCTCCGTTACGGAGTATGGAGTTTTCCGGCAACTCCGTGTTCTACACGGAACGCGGAGTTGCCAAAAATCTGCAAACTCCACGAGCAGAGCAAAGTTTTATGTCCAGGGTTAGTGAAGATTAAAAGAACTTCACAAGAACCAAAAGAATCAGTGCAGTAGTACTATGAGCGGTTACTTCAGGTCTTTCATCACCACAGTGGAAGGGTATATCCTGAATCATGTGACATGGGAATTTTGGTGTCTCAGTTTGCTATTGGGTTAAGACCAGAGATCAGTATGCATAAAGGCCACCCTCCGGGTTCTGCCTCATTCAAGTCAAGTTTTTTTTTCTCTCCATTATTGTGTTGTTGGTGGCTAGTATTTGCCTGGGCGTTGGCTGCTGCCACTCACAACACAATAGTGGAGAAAACGCCCCTCAACAACTTGAATGCGCAGGAACTGGAGGGTGGCCATTACCGTAGCAACAGCCTATTCGGCAATGAGGAGGGGAAATGCTACAAAAAATAACAGCAGTCATAAATGGGTCAGTTTGCTTTTGAGGAATTTGGATCAATGACGTGAGAACTGAACAATTTGGTTTGCAACAAAAGCGTAATTGGAAAAGAGTAAAATGAGTCTGGCAGCAACTTGAAAACAAGGGAGGCAAAGTGCACTTGTCCACAGGACGGCTGCACACCTGAAAGAAAAAGAAAAAAAACTGTGGAAACAGCAAGGTACAGAGTGCTAAAATATTGAAATAAGTGACCATAAATCTCAGCATGCATTATGATGGAAAGACGGAAATGGCAAGATACAAAATGTTACAACGAAACAAGTGATAATAAGTACCAGCATGCATTATGATGGAAAGAGATGAGAACATGGAAATAAAATAAACACTCACAATAGTCCATAAACAGCGAAGACTTTCAGTTTTAACGCGTGATCAAGGTCCATAACTTTGGCGCTGTTTGACAAATTGTCATGACATTTTCCCAAAAAAGTGTGCTGCTGTGTCTTATTGTACATGTTAAATTTTTGGAGTCATTCGAGGTGCCTCCACCTCCCTGGGGCATGAACAGTAAAATGGATGGGACAAAGTGGACCCCCCTCTTTTTTCTAGGAGGGTACTGGGGACCACCACCTCCCCGGGGCCAAAAATATAAGCAAAAGGGGGAGGGAGGCTGCATGATCACATCACAGGCCATATTGGCCCCGGGGACCACCACCTCCCTTGGTCAAGCCCTTCAAACAGAAAAGAGGAGGCTGTACCGCCCCCCTTCTGGAATCACTAGTGGCCCTGTGGACTGCCATCACCTAGGGCCAGCCCCCTACCTCCCGAGGTGCCCACCCTCTGGAGATAGCAGTTTGCTGTCACTTGGCGAGATTTTGACAGCTCCCCCCAGGCAAGAGCAAACAGTAAGTCTTCTGCTAGAGGGCAGGTGCAGGAAAACAGCTTCTGCCTGCTGAGAGCAGACATTTCACCTGATTGATAGTGGACAGGAAAACAGATGAAAGAATTGCTGCCACTCGCAGGGAGCAGCATTTTCAGTTGCTCCCTATGTGCGGGAGCAATGCCGGCTTCTGCTGGAGGCGGGGAGCTGGCACAGATTGTGGGGGCATTGAGGCTTCCCCGCAGTTGGGCTCCAGGGCACCCAGGATCAGGAGGCCAGGCCCCGGACGGATGGGGTCCCCGGGACCAAAATCAGCCCAGGAAGGGAGGTCACATGGCCCCCCTCCCCTTCTTAAAAGAAATCCTTCCTGGAGATGGATGCATCATTAAACTATTGAAGCACAATCTGTAGGGACTGTGACAAGTGGCTTGTTTCTTGGTCTCTACTGGTGAGAGCATAATCCATGGTTCATCTGGAAGCCTTGCCCGTTTGGCCCCGCCCCATCCACCTTAGTAGATTGCAAAGGACTTCCTGCCTTTTGCCAGAATGATGAACAGCTTAACAAAAGGGTCCGCCAGTGCATGTCCTGCTGATTTTGGTGATGCGTTGTTGATGCCAAGGAGTATGAGGACATCTCCACCAAACAAAGAAGCACTTATTTCATATAGTGAAGAGGAAGTACCCTTGTTTGGTGAAGATTTACCTCTTTGTAGTCTTGTTGTCTTCTCTATAAGATGATTCATGTTTTCACAGATTTCTGGATAAAGGCGCAAAAGGAATAATCACCTTGCTGAAACGCACACAAGGTCACTGGAGACATTTCTTCGTGGTCCATTATGCAGATGTATGTAGAATACGCACTGGACATTTACCCAACGAAGTAGCACTTAGTAATTAACCAGTGGAAAGTCCTACAGTTAGGTAGATATTTTGTGCAAAACTGTGGACTCTTGGATAAAGGGGCAGGTGAGGTTCCATTCTGACCCTGTCACTCACTCAGCTACTGGCACACCCACACAGACACTCACACACCCAGTCAGCCACTCTCACATACACTCACAGACCCACACAGATACACACACACTCACACACCCATGCAGCCTCCAACACATCCATTTACACACCCATAAAACCATTAACCCACTCACAGACCCATACAGCCACTCACAAACCCGCTCACACACCCAGAAAACCTTTCACACACCAATTCACAAACCCATACAGCCGATAACATACCCACTCACAAACCCATACAGCCACTCACAAAGCCAGCCACACACTGGTACTCATGCACCTAGTCTCAGACCCATGCAGCCACTCATACACCCAGTGACTGACCCTTACAGCTACTCACACACCCACTCACAGACCCATACAGCTACTCACACACCCACTCACAGACCCATACAGCAAATCACACACCCACTCACAGACCCATAAAGCCACTCACACACCCACTCACCGACCTACACAGCTACTTACACACTCATTCTCAAATATTACATGTTGCAGTTAGGAAATAGCATTAAAAATCATAGAAATTCACTAAACAAAACGAAGGTTACAGGGACGGTAAAGTTAGGAAATAATAAATTTAAATTTTTTAGAAATTCACTAAAAAACAAGGTTACAAGGACAACGTTATAGTTAGGAAATAGAATTTTAAAAAAACTTTCATTAATTCCTTAAAACCCTTTAAGGCTGTAATATCTGATTACAAAGGAACAGCTACATCATGTTTCATATCTTTGGAATGGTAATGATAAACCCTCTTTACTTGTAACATTGGATTTAACATTACTATTTTAGAAATTCTACTTTTAGAAAGTGGCAAACACAACAAGATGATGGACAGAGTGCGGAAACCTTTCAATGGCTCACCCCAAGTCAAGAGATCTGCATTGAATCCATTGCTCTTTTGCTCACTATGCCACCCCAGTTTGGACCCAGCCATATGCAAATCAGTCTTGATCTTGCTCATTGGGAACAGTCCCACCCGATCTGCCAAGCTAGGTCCTCCCTGGACCGGAAACAAGCATCCTGGGACTGATTTCGGGGTATCACCCCTCATCAGCCAGACTAGCTTGAGTCCAGTCGCACAGTAAGCAAGGGACCAATGTCTGAGCATGCCACTTAGGGTGAACATAGCAAACACAACAAGTACGCGGCGTACCCCAGGGATCATCCCTCAGCCGAACACTGTTCAACATCTACATGGCCCCGCTCGCACGCATCGCCAGACAGCACGACCTCAACATAATCTCCTAAGCCGACGACACTCAACTGATCCTCTCCCTCACCAAGGACCCCCTCGCCGCCAAATCCAACCTCCATGAAGGAATGAAGGCCGTCGCCGAGTGGATGAAGATCAGCCGACTAAAACTGAACACGGACAAGACAGAGGTCCTCATCCTGGGCTCCAACCCCTCAGCCTGGGACGACTCCTGGTGGCCAACGACACTAGGAGCAGCCCCAACACCCACCGACCACGCACGCAACCTGGGAGTCATCCTCGACTCAACGCTCTCCATGGCCAAGCAAGTCAACGCAGTCTCCTCCTCCTGCTTCAACACCCTCCGCATGCTTCACAAGATCTACAGGTGGATCCCAACAGATACAAGAAGAACAGTCACCCAGGCCCTCGTCAGTAGCAGACTTGACTATGGGAACGCCCTCTACGCGGGAGCCCCGGCCAAGCTCATCAAGCGACTGCAACACATACAAAACGCCTCCGCACTCCTGATCCTCGATGTACCACGCCACAGCCACATCACCCCCCACCTGAGGAACCTGCACTGGCTCCCCATCGACAGGAGAATCTCCTTCAAACTCCTCATCCACGCACACAAGGCACTCCACAAGACTGGCCCAGCCTACCTCAACAGACGACTCCTCTTCTACGTCCCCAACCGCCAGCTCCGCTCCGCCGACCTCTCCCTCGCCACCGTCCCTCGCATTCAAAGAACTACCACCGGCGGCAGATCCTTCTCCCACCTTGCCGCCAAGACCTGGAACACCCTTCCACTAAGCCTACGACAGACCCAAGACCTGCTGACCTTCAGGAGGCTACTCAAGACCTGGTTGTTCGACCAGTAGCAGCACCCCCTTTTTTCTCCCCAGCGCCTTGAGACCCTCGCGGGTAAGTAGTGCACTCTACAAATTCTGTGATTGATTGATTGATTGATGAACAGAGTGCTGAAACTTTTCAACGACTCACCCCAAGTCAATAGATCTGCATTGAATCCGTTGCTCTTATGCTCACTATGCCACCCCAGTTTGGACCCAGCCATATGCAAATCATTCTTGACCCTGCTCCCAATAGGAACAGTCTAGCCCAAACTGCCAGGCCCAGTCCTCCCAAGACCAGAAACAAACATCCTCAGACCGGTATCGGGGTATCACTCCTCACCGGCCAGGCTAGCTTGAATCCAGTAGCATAGCGAGCAAGGGACCCACATCTGGGCATACCCTTGGCCACTTAGGGCAAACATAGCAAACACAACAAGATGATGGACAGAGTGATGAAACTTTTCAACAACTCACCCACAGTCAAGAGATCTGCATTGAATCCATTGCTCTTTTGCTCACTATGCCACCATAGTTTGAACCCAGCCATGTGCAAATCAGTCTTGATCCTGCTCCCAGTGGGAACAGTCCAGCCCAACCTGCAAGGCTAAGTCCTCCCCAGTCTGGAAACAAACACCCTAGGACCGGTTTCAGGGTATCACTCCTCATCAGCCAAGATAGCTTGACTCTCGTGGCATGGTGAGCACAGGACCCACGTTTGGGGATACACATCCCACTTAGGGCAAAAAATTCAAAAAGTGCAATTGATTGTTAAAATGCTGAACAATGTCAAACACTCACCTACCAGTACAAAGATATGGGCCTAAATCTGTTTTTTTTTTTGCTCAACACACCATTCTAGTATGGACACAGCCATATGCAAATCAGTCTTGACCCTGCTCCTAATGGGATCTGTCCTCCCAGGACCAGAACCATGCATCCTGGAATCGGTTTCAGGATATCACCCCTCATCAGCCAGGCTAGCTTGAATCCAGTGGCACAGCCAGCAAGGGACCCATCCCACTTAGGGTGAAAAATGCTGCACAAACAAATGATGGACGGATTGCTGAACACATCAAACATTCACCCCTTGCTAGGAGATCTGAATTAAACCATTGTTCTTTTGCTTACCATGCCACCCCAGTTTGGACCCAGCTATATGCAAATCAGTCTTGACCTAAACTGCCAAGCCAGGTCCTCCCTGGACCCGAAACAAGCACCCTGTGTGGAGTATTTTTGTGGAGTTTTTATTGTATTACTCTATGTGTGTGTGTGTGTTGCAGAAATGCTTTATACATAGTCCCTTTAGATAAGTCTGACTGCTCTGAGCCAAGCTACCAGAGGGTTAGCACAAGTTGTCTTTAAGTGTGCCTCTAACTTACCCTGGCTAAAGTGGTGGCTTCTGCTTGAACAGGGTGCATATCTCTGCCAACCAGAAACCCCAGTTCTAACAGTCTGCTTTAAATATATTGATCAGCTGAACTACTGATAAAGCCAATAGGTCAGTTTTTAATGTTTTCGTAATCTGACACTTTGGCAATGTCAGTAGGTATGCATTATCTAAAATGACACCCCTTATATTGTTACATCATATAGTCATCCCTTCTCCTGTCCCAACTCTATGCCATGCACTTCAGCATTGTCAGCACCCCCAAATTTAAGGTGCTACTCTGTACTCTCTACTGAAGAAGGATGGATATTGTGAAATAGATGTCTAGAGATACTCACCACTCGCTGTACCAATATTGGTATATCCTGAAGACTTTCAACTAATGTGAGTGTGACAATGCACTACATTTATCACAATGCTTCTGGGAGAATAGTGTGCTGGTATGCAAGGCATTGTGTTCCCTCTCTCCATTTCTGATTGGCTCCTTTGAGCTATTGGGCTGACAAGCTCATTGGGATGCACCTACACTCTGGAAGTGGTACAGAAACCTGAGGAGACCTTGAGCAGCATTGACAGCACCCTCACATTTAAGATGTTACTTTCTATTGAAGAAGGACAAATATCCTGAAACAAATGTCTAGATTTAGCCAACACTGGCCAGCAAAGATGAATACTGTTAGAAATTGGGTTTTAGGTTGACTGGGGTATGAGCCCTAGTCAAGCAGCAACCACAATCCTAGTCAGGATTATATGCAGTCCAACCCTAAATTAGCCTGTGCTCACCCTCTGGTAGCTTGGCAAAGAGCAGTCAGGCTTAACTTAGAGGCAATGTGTAAAGTATTTGTGCTCCACTCAAAAAGATTCCACACCAGGTTAGAAATTAAAACATTGCTCCGAATTTAATAAATAAAACAAGACCAAAATGGCAAAATAAGTAGAACTTGAGATATTGAATTTCAAAGTTTTTAGGTAAAAATTGTACCTAGAACCAAAAAGTGCTATTCAGGTTATCTGGTCGTACCAGACAGGGAGAAAGTCTGACGTTGAGGCCTACCATGATCATGGGCTGGATATAGGGATCCAGTGAGGCCTGCTGTCAAGAGGACCTTAATCCTGGGTGCGTCAACGTTGAGGATGCGAAATACAGTCAAGGCAATGCATGAGTTTTGATCCACGCAGCTGCACAATGTACTGGTCCTGAGTCACGCAGCAGTGGTGATGCACTGCGATGGGGAGGCTTTAGCATCGTCATCGAGGCTGCCATTGATGGAGATGTGTGAACCTTGAGTTGGGATGCACGTTGCGCAGTGGTGGTTCCGAAGGCAATGCGTCAAGTCCGATCCACACAGCAGAGGCAATGCACTGGTTCTGATCCACACAGCAGAAGTGATGTGTTGGTTCTGATCCACACAGTAGCAGCGATGCCTCTGTTAGATAGCAGATGCATTGGTTCTGCTGGAACAAGCATGTTAGGCCCACTAACAAGGCACCACTTGGCAAGGCAGACTCACACATAGCAGAGTCCAGGTGCAGAATCAGGGTGGTTGGAAGGCTTTTATGTCCCTGAGACTCCAGATCAGGAGGCCAGCCAGCTCGCCCTTGGAGTCACTCTGGTTTCAAGTGATGCAGGTCAAGTCCTTCTCACCGAGGAAGGGGAACAACAGGGCAGCACAGCAATGCAGGAGCCAGCAAAGCAGTAGTCCAGTAGAGTGGCAGTCCTACAGCAGCATAGCAGCACCGCAGTCCTTCTTCCTGGCAGAGTCTTTACAGGTCCAGAAGTGTACTGATGTGGTGGTGTCTGAGGTCCAGTGCTTATATCCAGTTGTGCCTTTAAAGTGGGGGAGACTTTAAAGACATGCCTTTGAAGTGCATAGTGGTCCTCCAGCGCTGGGACACCTCTCTGGAGGTAGCTGTGCGCTTTGCAAATGCTGGTATTTCTATTTCCTGCCTTCCTGCCCTGGCTACAGACTCACTACAGTAGGTATGCAGTCCTTTGTATGGGGACAGGATACAGCCTATTCAGGTGGAAGTTTGGCTGGGTCCAGCTCCTCCCTCAAATCCTTCCAGGATGGCCCATCAAGACACACCAACGCCCCAATTGTGTGTGCATGTCTAGGGGAAATACACAATGTCCAACTGTCAACCTCCCGAGACATGTGATTAGAGACAGACAGCAGGCACCAAATGGCTAAAGTAAGAAAATACCAACTTTCTAAAAGGTTACTTTATACAGGGGTTGACCCTAATTCAGACAGCTGGATAGGGCCTGTGAAATTAGAAGAACATTTTATCTAGCTGTCACGTTAAGTGCTGTTTGTTTGAACAGACTCAGACCAGTACTGATTACATTGGTTTATAGTATTTATCTACTTTTCCTTCTGTATTTTTTCTAGACCATTTATTTTTTTCTTTTGTGTCAGATAAAATGTTCTTCTAACTTTCTAAAAGGGGCATTTTTCAGAATTGTAATTGAAAACTCCGACCTCACCATAAGTTAGGATTTTAAATTAGAATTCCAGAGACACAAAACTCGGAAATTCTAACTCTTCACAATTGGGAATTACACTTAGACAATGGAATAAGGTAATCCCAGTGTTATCCTAGGGGGCAGATAAGCCTTGTAGTAGTGAAAAACAAATTTAATAATACATTTCCTGCCTTTTACATACACTGCACCCTGCCTTCTGGGTTGTCCAGGACCTACCTTAGGGGTGACTTATACCTACAAAAAGGGAAGGTTTGGGTCTGGCAAGAAGGGTATCTTGCCAGGTCGACATGCCAGTTTAAACTGCACACACAGGCTCTGCAATGGCAGGTCTCAGCCATAGTTAGAGAACTACTTAGGTGGGTGGCACAGTACGTGATACAGGCCCACTGGCAGCATTCAATTTACCGGCCCTTGCCACAGGTAGTGCACTGTACTAGGGACTTATAAGTAAATTAAATATGCCAATTGGAAATGTGATAATATTGCCATGTTTTACGGAGAGAGTACGTGCACTTTAGCACTGGTTAGCAGTGGTAAATTTCTCAGAGTCCCAGTGCCAGCAAAAACGAGCTCAGAAAAGTGAATGAGGAAAGCAAAATTTTGGGGATGAGACTACCCTAAGGCTGTCAGGTCCAACAACTACTAAATACTTTTTAACTAACATGAGTGATGACAAGGAGACTCCACAGTAGATCTTCACAGCATGGAAAAGAACTACTACTGCATCAGGGACACCCCATGAAGATGATATTTCACTGGCAGCAATTTTACAATTTTAATTAAACCAATAGATGTCAATAAATTACTTGTTGAAGACTTGAATGCTAGAAGAAGGTTTCCAAAATGAAAATTAGGCAGGCAAATTTGTTTTTGAGTTTAATTACAGCTGTACTAAGATGTACTAAGGCTGCTTCATAAACCTTTGATTGTAATTTGGAAGATTAATTAATAAATTCACCATGGTCAGACTTCTCTACAAGGCAATCTGTCAAAGCCAGAAGGCTGTTCAGTCAGGCTAGTGTGCTGACCGATTACTTGGCTGTTTGAGCGGGCTTTTGCTGTTGGTTTCTGAGAAATTACCAAAAAACCTGTCTGCAGAAAAAACATATGTATGCAGTTTTCAAATGCTGTTAAATACCTGTACAGTGTGCACTTATAAGTTCAAAACTGCCCTGTTTTGGAACTTTGGGCCACATTTTCAGCTTCCTGATTCACTAATGGAGGATACTTTTATTTTGTTCCCTGGGCCTATTTTCTGACCGATTTTGACCTTGGAATTCACAACAGTACGTGTACATGAATGATTTGATCAGCTCACAAAAAGATGTCACTCAAGACATTAAAATGGCACCACTTAAGGCACACTAAATTCACAAAGTGAACATTTGGCAATCCTCAATAGTGGAAGCAGGAAGCTAAGCCCATACCGACTGTGCTGCAATACGTGACAGATGCACATTTCCCATGGACAGCGGCTTTAAATTTTAGCCACGTGAAGTGCATGTGATGGTGGGATCACGAGATAATAATGCTAGCCACCCTGGTGGTGCAGGTGTGATACAATTACCTTAGTCCAACTGCCACCAAAGTGACTACTACAGACATCTAAGGTGAATCAAAATACACCATATTGCACTTGTTTTCCAACAGATCTTTGGAGTGACAGTGATTTTGGCAGCTAGCACCCTGCACTCACTTGAATAACGAGAAGTCCTGTGTCTTCTGCTCACATGGCCTTCGGCACAATGAACAGAGAAGTTTCATTGTCGCACACAGGAAATGTTTAAATTAATATTGTTCGCAATAGGAGAATCATTTCATTAAACCAACTGAGCTATACTTTTGCCCAAAGGTTTCTTACCGGGATGGGAAAATGATCATGAAACCAGACCATTTCTCAAAAACGTGATAGTACATTTGCCACACTTTTTTGATATCATAACAAATGGGTCACTTCAAATACTATCTGTGAATATATGACAGTTCTCGTGTGGACAGACAATCGTGAAAATGATAGGGAATGCTTCATTTGAACATTTTTTTTTCCTACGGTAAAGATGAGCATGACAAAACTTTGTAGAAAATGCGAATATTTATTATAGCTTATCGATTATCCAAACAGACAGGAGAAACTTCAATTTGTCATTATCTCTTTATTTTATTTACAGTAGGAACAAAATAAACAGTAGTGTGTGGCTGTTGCCTTCCTGACAGCAAAGATATTATGACCTTAAAGAGGTGTTAATTGAAAACGGAAAGTGTGGCCTCATTTATATGTGTTCAATTTTATGTCACGGCAACTATCCAAAGTCACTGAAAAATAATAAAACAAGGAAGCAAACAACACATGGCTAGACAACAGGTATCAACTGGCACACAGAAAGACAGCTAAAATATTTCACTAGCGTTTAAACTGCAAAGCTCTTCTCGGCAGGTGTTGGAAGTACATACTGTGAAGTGAATGAAATCACAGCAATTGTTAGGATATCTTTCACAGGAGTTGTTCAAGCAGTACCTGCAGGGCATTTTTTATGTGTGCATTGGCTGTACAAAGGCAGCAATATAATGGCTGACATCCTTAGAAAGAGACACTTTAAACGATGTATTTTTGGATGTTAGTGTACTCTGAATTTTCAAATTTCAGTCAACCTATTATATGACTTCCAGATTTCACTTTTAGATTCATCCTGTTGTGTTTATTGGCCTATGATAATTGTGTGTCAATAAATATGTCTGGTGGAGAGTAAAACATGACATGAAGTAGAACGTGACGTAATAGATAATAATGTAATTAATTCGCCGTCTGACAGATGGACTAACGTGTGAAGTTCGGTTTTGAACTGCAAAGTCAGCCTGATTCAGGGGACACTAGTAGGATTTCAGTTCTAAATAAAAATTGAATTCGTGAAAAATTATAAACATTTACACGTTATTACACAAAATGCAACTCTAGTGAGATATATATTTCGTATTTAAAATGGAGCATAAGCACGAGACGTGATACAGGCGAGCTATCATTTTGATTAAAGTGTGTCACTTCTGAATCCACCCTGCTCCTGTCTAGTTTTTCCCAGGTGTTTCCCTGCCCATCACATTCAAGACTGACTCTTTTCTTGCCCTTCTATCCCATTTTTCCAAATTTCTTGACACCTTTTGTCTACTTTCCATGCCTCTGTGCTTTAATTTTTCGTTTTTCCCTGCTGTCTGCACTTTGGGTCTCATTGCGATGATGGTCGGAAAGGCTCTGAGCGGCATTCGGATTTTCCTAACCCGTGTCGGAACCCATGTTTCCGACCGACTCCAAGTCGGTCAGAGCCAAATCGTACAGGTCTATTGACCGAGTGTCCGACCGACGTATTATGATGTCGGATTCGGGCAGCCTTTACGAATCGGTCTGTCCGACTTGAAATGGCTGTTGGAAACTGACTTTGGGGGCCCATAGCAGGCCACCCTTCACCCGTAGGCCTCCGGTTGTGGCCCATGGGAGTACCCATGGGACCCTTCTTTCCAACCATGAACAGTGTGGCAGACACCATGAGGTGCCTGCAACAGGGTGCAAGGTTTTCCGCAACCACCCCATTTTTCAATGGGAGCCTGTGTTGTCGGTCACAACACAGGCTCCCATTGAAGTCAATGGAAGTCCGACTGAACAGTGTTCGGAAACATCGTAATCGGTCGGTCGGACTCGCAGAACCCGAGATGGTCGGAACCGATTCTGACAAGGAGTCGGTCGGAATGCTTTCCGACCAACATCATAATGAGGCCCTTTGTTTTTCTCCCCCAATCATAGCAGAGCCAAGCTGCGTGTCCTGGGGCACCACGAGCTCCTGAAGGCCCCAAACAACCGTGAACGTGTGGAGCATTTTTTAAGCAGAAGAGGTCACAGTGCTTTTTTTGTACAGGTCCGCATCCCTTTCATGCTGGCTGCAAATGGCGGTCCTGTAAGGGTGACAACTTCTCGAAGAGGAAGATAACTTGGGGGCATTCATAGGCAGATTATGCACCTCTGGACTGACACTCTGGACCGCAGCAGGTTCTGCTGGACCTGCTCAGCATTGAGGTGGTGGCACCGACAGGTAAGCCGGGTTTAAAATGTGTTAATATATTTCTTATTACTTTGCAGCAAGCAGTATAAAGTGGTAAGTGAGCTTATATATGGATATATGTCTGGCGGCCGAAACGCGTCTTTGGACAATGATGGTTAATTAATAAACACCTTGCCACTTCAACTGCTGTGGAGTCTGTGTCCTTGTGTAGTGCCGGTGTGACTGGACACTCTTGGATTTTCATGTGGATATATATATATATATATATATATATATATATATATATATATATATATTGTACTTTTTCCTTTTTGTCACTGGTTCCTGCAACGCTGAACCCAAAAACGAAACGGACTCCACTTTTTCTTTGCACTTAATTTATTTTCCGTGCTGTGCTGCCATCATATAATATATATATATATATACAAATATGGCTGCCTTTCCACAGACTATCATCAGGCTTTCCCAATTCATCATGCCAGAACTTTATTCCTGATGCCATTTCCTGTTTTTTTTTTTGCTATAAAAGGGATTAGAATTCCGTTTTTCTTCATGTGACAAGGTATCTTCAGTCCTGTGAATAGCTTCTTAGCTCCTGCCCTGCTTCCAGCATTCCATCATATTTTTCCTTCTGCATGGTTACTATTTTTGTCTCTTGGAACTTTGCTGCTACTGGGGATTTTTTGTGCGTTGTTTTTTTTCCTTCAACTGGAGCTTGTTCTGGAAGGTACTATCTCCTCAGGTGCAAAAGTGTTGGTGGCTTTGTGGCTACTGAAAGGGCTCATACATACTTCTGGCTTCTCAACCAACTTGCTATCAAGGGTCCTTAACTGGGTATCAATCCTCTGACAGCATATATAATTTATTCATTTGCTAATAATTTTGGTTCCGTTTGACAAAACTTCATGAAACTTTCCAAAAACAATGTTCTTCCACCCTAGCTCTTAACTGGAATGGTTCAGAGAGATCTATCAAGTGGGAGCTGAGAAAAAAGAGGGGCTTTTTTGATGCCCCAGGGATCTCATTCCCGGGGCCAGTGTTTAAAAATGGGGAGGGGATGCGCGACACCCCTGCCTGAGCCATACTTTGGTCCCGGGGACCACCTCCACCGGGGCAGGCCCGGTGACGGTGTACCGAGGAGCCCATCTACCAGTACACGATCTATTCCCTGCCCACAGAGCATGGATATGAAAGAGTAATGTACTCCCACCCAGCAGAAGCAGAAAGTTTCTCTCTGCTCGCTCTCACGCAGGCGGGGAGATACAGAACTGCTCCTGCTCAGCAGGAGCAAATGAAAAGCTGCTACTGCAGGGTGGGAGCAATGTTGTCACCCGCTAGCACCCAGGATGGCTGCGGGGGCCTTAGGGCTTCCCTGCAGACCCCAACCTTGAAAATGCAGTGGGGTGCACCGGGTGGGCACCAGGGTATCCCACTATTTAAAAAAACCGAAAAAATGAAGGAGTCCAGCTCCCGCGGTTGCAGGGAGTTGTCAGGGCTGCAAAGGACCTCAGGCTTACCCCATAGCCCAAAAAAGTAAAACAAAATTGTGGAATACCCCACGTGGACACTGGAGCATCCAATGAAGAATGGTTGCCAGCAGGACCGTGAGGGCCCTAGTGTTTGCCATCAGCCCCCCAAAAATTAAACATGCGGATGTCCCAGGGTGGTCCTCAACCACAACTTTTATTATAGGTAAGATAAGCTATACTAACAGCGAACATGGTAAATGGGATGTGAAGTGCTAATTAATCATCCATTATTTTAAAATATATTATACAATTATGTTTTTGGATTAATTCAGAACAGTAGAATACCACTCTATATAGGAGTGTCTTTTACTACATCTGAGTTTATAAGTGTTTTTAAATGTGGCGATTAATGTACTCAAGAAGTTATATTATGTTCTATATTACTCGATTAATCATTTACAAATGGCAAACACTATAAAAAGAGGTGGCCGTTTTAAATTTAGTTTTGCAGTGCTTAGGTTTGCTTTACATAAGTAGTTGTCAAAATGGAAAATTGGGTACAGTTTATATAATTATTATTAACATTCTCACATATGTTGTAGAACTATTACATTCTCATTTTAGTAGTGTGGTAGTGACTATTGTTAGTGTGGGTGTATAAAAGTTAGTCCAGTTTTGAGTATAATAATTTTATTTAACATGTGTAATGAGGCTGACCAGTTGAAATTTGCAGATGCTTCTTAGTATTGTGGTATATATTTGGAAGGAACGTTTTATCAACATGCTGCTCAGTAGTTGTGAAGGAAAGGGTAAGGAAATGTGGTTTGTTTGTTTAAAAGTAGTTGTTTGCATGAAATCCTGAATTACATGTACAACGCAAACTATTTTATAGTGTCAATCCATTAGGCAATATACAAAAAATATATGAAAGGAATGAAGTGTTTAAATAGTGTCCTGCCACACCATAAATTATTGACATACAGAATAATTTACAATACAGGGTATTTCTGATGTTCTTAATGTGCCTTCCACATCCCATTCCCTTCGATACTCAATGTAAGATCCCCCCTCTCCTCTTTTCTCCTCTTTCCATATCTTAGTCAAATTGCGTTGCCCAACCTTCCACATACTGTATCCTCCCTTTTTCCTCAGCTCTGCTTTTGTGTGTTTTCTTCACCTGTCACATTTCTTCACTCATTTAATTGAAAATTAAGTATGAGGAAGGCGCAACTCAGCACTGATGAATATTAAGGATGGTAGATAGAGGTTTCATTAGTGAAAATGTAATAGTTATATGACATCGTCACACAGAGTCCAGGAACACAAGCCACTGTTTAGCGGCGAGACACTGTGCAGTAGAGGCAAAGCTGATAAGTGAATCTGCTGCTTAAATAGTGTAGAAGAACACTGGATATTATTTATTTATAGTATTAGTTGCAATATGAGATGTACTTTATCTTTTTACTATGGCTTCCCCAGTTAAAAAGTAATGGAATTTAATGGAGTTAAAAAGTAGGAAGATAGATGGTGTCCAATTTGGGTTTTTTCTTTTTGCTTACTCATCCATCCTGTACTTTATACTTTATAATTTTGTTGCATCTGTAATCCATGACTTTCTCTCTGCTATCTTTTCTTCTCCTCTTCTTTCCTTTTCTTTCCCAAATGACTTTCTTTTTCTGTGCAGTACTCTACCCACCCCTTTTCCTCTACTTTTTTCTGTGTTTTGTTTATCTTACCATTTTGTAGTATGAAGAATGTGCTGGAAAGTAGTGATGTACAACAAGGATGGAAAAACTGATTTCATTAGAGAAACTTAGATGCTTGTATAATACTGAGCCACACCAACAAGGACAAGATATGTTATAGTGCTATGAGGCAGGGTGCTTGGTATTTAAAAGTGGGAAATGGACAAGTTTAATATTGAACATGTCCTTACAGTGAAAAGGTCCCAACACGTATTTTCACTGTACCAAGGCTGGCTGTTCCATAGGCAAAAACACTGGGATATAATATGAAATGTAATACTGCTATCTCCATGTTATTTATTCTTTGACTCTTTGTAATATCTATTAGAATCCTAAGTTTGTGATGAAGTTGGCTTATTAATAAAAATGAAAGAAAAGGTACTTTAAGAAAGTCACCTTTTCCCTGCCTAAAGCCTCTGTAGGAAAAGGTGCCTTAGCCTCTGTGTGCAGTCCTCTGCATGCTTAATGCTGAATGAGAAGAAGATAAAGGCTTGGGTGTGGGTAAGTGTTTCTCCTCCTCTGGGTGATTGACCATTTGGGCATTGCCCAGGATCTTCATTAACCTAAAACATGCCTCCTCTGTCACAGGTAGATGTCAGAAGCCACTTGAACATGCTCTTTCAGTCCCTAGTGAGCCAGGCTCCAATCACTGTGGTGAGGGAACTGCCCCAGAACTGGTTTGAAGTGACCATGGAGACGGGGGGTTGCTCATTTCCCTTGCTACACCTCTGAGGTGGGTACACAGGCTTTGCACGAAAGGAAAATGGTTTCAACACCTAGAATTTAGCTCGAGAGAGGTGTTGTGGGGTTGCTAGCTGAAGGACACACAGTAAATTGTGCACAAGTAGGCACAGGTGCTCTGCACAGAGAAAGAAAGGTACTGTCAATCTTGGATTTAAGTAAAGAATGGCACTGTGGGATTGTTGGCAGCAGGGCACAAAGGAACTGCTGCAAAAGTCGTTACCCCTGGGAACTTTTACCCTATTAGTTAGAGAGGGGGCAGGAGTCACCACCACCCACAGGCTAGTGTCAGGCATACATGTGGCATACACAGTACCCCCTCAGAATACTACTTTCCCTTTGTGAGATCAGAAGTGGACTGAACCTGCTCTCTCTCTTGTATTCAGAACAAAGTCTGCAAGGGTCATAAGGCTGACATCCCGCTCAAGATACAGGAACAAATCAAGCTACAAAAGGCTTTTCCTACAGCTGATCAGCGCCAACTGGATCTGCCCTAGAACTATTGTTGGCCTCTGCTGGAGTGAGTCTTGACCCCCATCTGGAACCCTGGGCTGTGGCAATGTGCACTTCTCCTAATATCCTGAGAAACCTGGTACCTTTAAATCTTTTGGCTCTAAAGATCTCAGAGTTCCTGGAAACACCTGCCAAGTTTTCCAATGGTGGTGCATTGTTGCTAGGCTCAAAATTCAGGATTCCTCTGCTCAGAGTTTTCAACATCAGCAAAACTGATTCATGGATCTTTCTTCAGCTACAGCCTTTCCTCGCTGGAGGAATCCGAGATCCCAAAAAGTGATTAAGTTTCAACATAGAAATCTTCACCAGGTGATGGCGCCAAAAGTATTCGGCCACTAAGGGTCCTTTCTTGAGTAGGAAAATTAAAATATCTACCACCCAAAGCTTTCCTGCCAAAATCAATAGGTTCACTGGGACCACATCTCACAACTTTTCAACCTTGTGGAACCTTTCTCAGCCACAGCTTATGCCTTGCCCCGGTGAAGACTTCGGACTCCTATTTCAGAGTCCAAAGCAAAAATTTCCATTTGAGTCAAACCTGGAATCAGCCGCTGACCTGTGCTCCATTGCTGGAAGCCTCTGATAGTGCCAAGGTCCCTGTCTACTGCGACCAGTTGACCGCAGTTGTCTTCTCACTCTTTTTCATCCTTGTTTTTAACATAAACTTTAAAAATTCATATCTCTGATTCTCCTAGTTTTATTGGTGTGATTTTATTCATAAAAAATTACTCTATTTAAGTGGTTTAGGATTTTCTTTAAGCCTGCCTGCTCGGTGCCATAGTTACCAGGGGGTTGAGTGCAGCTTTACTTCATAACTTTAGAAGTTCACTCTGACAAGGATTGAGATTATTACTTGAGGTGGGTAGGGTCCCCCCTTCAACTAATACTCCAATTCTTACAATACTCTTTAGCTTTCCTTATAGAAACCTTTGATGTTTTTATGTATCTTTTTATAAAATTAAATAATTAGTACATATTCTGTATACATTTAAAAGAAATGTTTTTATTATCTCTTCCGTGTTCCTGCAGGTTCAGAACATTAGCTTATAATATGACAACAAAAGTGCTGAAATGGAGAAGAAAATATCATGAATGCAATGAAGTAAATATTCAATCTAGAACAGATAGCTAGATGTGTTAATAACAAGCGCAATATGGGTAAGAGCAGTCTAACATTCAAATTTTGCAGGAAAAACAAAAGTAAGCAATGATGCCACTGGTGACAGACACGTAGCAGTGGAATCAAGAACTATTCCAGATAGATTAGGAAAATGCAAGAATGCTTCCAAAGCTAGAAATGAGTACTCCAGTGTAAGAAAGAAGAAATTCAAAAAGCTTCATGAAAAGTTCTTATGCAATAGAGTGGTAATAAACATTGTGAAAGCAATGATGCAGGTTAAGACGACACTGCTAGACATAAGCAGAAACAGTTTGTCTACAACCATATAGAGACATTATTTGCTCTAAAGAGGAAGTTGTTCATTTTTATTCTCACTAGATTGAAAACTTTAGATAGGCTAGTGAGTTCATAAAAAAAAAGTGCCAACAAAAGCAGAATATAAACAAGTCTAACCTTTCTTGGCATGTTTGAGGGAGACTGGACACATGCCTCCCTTCCAGTACAAAATATATTTTTTTAATAAGGAGAGATACTATCAGCAGCAGAATTTCGTTTTTGTTGTTAAAAAATGCTTGATCCATGCAGGGCTAGAGAACTTTCAAATTTGCAGGGAGATTATTTTGGTTGTTTGTCAAAACAGGTATGTGACAGTATTTTCCATCATGTTCTAATATGTTTACTTTACCATTTCAAAGATGGGCAATCTAGATAGAAAGTTGTACTTCATGAAAAATCCAGCTCTTAATTTAGAAGCAATGAATAGTGCACTGTTAAATGGGCCACACTCTGAAGTAACAAGAATCTCAGAAGAAATTCAAATGACATACTTTGGCCCAGAACAAGAGAGTGGGGAAAATTAAATCGCAGTGGAGGATACCAATGATAGAATTACTCGAGAGAAAGTGTTAGACAGTTCTAGGAAATGATTTGCTCAATGCAGAGCAACCTCAGCAAAAATCCCAAATAAAGTATGCGTTTGTTGCCGCCATACAAACTACAAGATAAAGATAAAAAAGTTAGACCTCAATGCACATAATGAAGACAGAGATTTGGTACCGTGGTTGAATCTTGCTCTTTACTTAATAGCTAAAGAACAGTTAGATGTATGTGTCAGCCAAGTTGTATACAAATAATGCACTAGTAAACTGAATGTTAATAAAATGCCTGCAAGAGGCATTCATAATATCTCAGAGAGCTTTACAATTCCTACTGAGCTCCAGCAGCTGGGCGTTTATGGGAGTACTTTCATCCAAACTGTGTAGCCTTTTCAAGCTATTGTTCACCTGCAGCCAATAATTGCAAAATTACCTCCAAGTAAATGATTCAAAAACCTCTAAGAGGAAAGTACCATATATTCTGCTAGATTTGAGGGAGAACATTAAGACTGTCTTTGTATATCGAGAAATTGAAGAGCAACTAGTGGTTTTAGTGAATTGTGTGTCAACATAATATAGAGAAATTTAGCCAGAACGTGTTACCTGAGATAAGGTGAGGAAAGCCCTACAATACTTGTAAGCAACAAATAAATATTACAAATATGTGAACATAAATCAACATTTTTCTTCAGTTGGCATGCAGCCTCTGAAGTCTAGAGAGAGTTGCCAGTTTCAGAGGGTAGATTCTGATAGAGCAGAAGATATCTATAATGTGAGAAAGTGGATTATCAGAAGAGATGAATGGTATTCCACCACAAGTAATAATGTCACTTTTCTTGTAAAGCCCGGTAAAGCTTTCAATAATTTAAACCACAGATCAAACCATGGTAGCTATGGCATAGAGCAGACAGGCTTAACTAAAGAAAATGCGTAAAGCATTTAGAAGTATCAAACTAATAAAAAGTTGACAACTGATTGCTATACATTTTCTATTCCAGATTATAAAAATAGAGAGTAACTTAATAAACAAAATGAGGAGGCATAGCAATAGAACAATGACTGCATGACAAGGGGCTGCCACCAGTCAGAGCCCCTCCCATTGAAATCCCACGAATGCTGGAAGTCCTGCCAGTATTGTGGGAGGGGCTTGCAACCCACGCAGCATCGGGCCAGAGCTTGTCTCAATGAGGTGATACCAGTGGCTGCAATGATCACCCAACCTGTGAAGCACAGCGATAAGATAACAGCCCTCCAACTCCTGATGCAGCCTCTGCTCAGACACTATCACAACCCTGCCCAGATTCATGCCTGGTACAGCGCTTGAGATCATGAAACTGTGTGTCCAGTATGAGTGGCCTCTCTTTCTTGCCACCACCTCTCCAGGCATCCCTATTTCAGCTTGAAAACATTGATGATCTACATGGGGGCCAGACAAGAGGCTTGTTCTTGGTTACCATATCCGTTTTGACCTCCCCCCACAGAATCACGTGGAGATGGCTTTACAACCTCTCCCCAAAAGAGTGCCAAGAATGTACTTTATTGGACAAGTTTGGACAATATGTGTTAGACCTGGCATCATTGGCGTGGGTCCCCCCTGTATTTTTGCCTTTACCTTCTAAGTTTTTGCTGTGTGTTGGACTTCATTTTGCTGGTCTAGATGCTTTGGGCACTTTGCCACTGATGTTCAGTGCCAAAGTGCAAGTGCTCCCTTTGTAAATTGTTGTTATGGATTGGTGTTTCCATGATTGGTCTACTTGGTTTACTGTTAAGTTCCTAGTACAGTGCACTCTGTGTGTCCAGGGCTTGTAAACCAAATGCTGCTAGTAGGCTTGCAGCACTGATTGTGTCACCTACACCAGCAGCCTTGCAAAAAGGTCTCAGGCCTGCCATTGCAGTGCCTGTGTGCAGTCTAGTACTGCCATGTCGACCTGGCAAGTGCATTGCCAGGCCCTAGCCCTGCTTTTCTTACGTGTCACCCCTCAGGTGGGCCCAAGCTACCCCTGTGGGCAGGGTGCAGTGTATGTGAAAGGTAGGACATGCCCTGATGTGTGTGGCATGTCCTGATTGTGAAATACTGCCAATTTCGTTTTTCACTATTGCAAGGCTATGTGTCCCCATAGGATAGAATGGGGAGTTTGCTAATAACATCTTATGAGTATTACTGCCCATGGGAACAAGATTGGAAAATAAAGTCTGAACTCAGAATGTTAAGTTGCATCTTTTAGTGAGGATGATTGTTTCATTCTGGGTTTGAAAATACCACTTTTAGAAAGTAGGAATTTTCTTGCCTAACCATCCAGTTTGCATCTGCTAGGTTGTGTATTGACTGTTTGGCTTTGGAGTGACAGGGGCTGGGGATGTGCATTCTGTTCCGATTTGGAGGGGTTGAGAAGTGTCCTGTATTTCCAGGGTGAGTCAGGGCTGGGCTGAATAGACCTGGGCTGCATTCAGAGTAGGAACAGGAGATTTCTTAAACACCTGAATGGGCCTGGTCTGCCAAGGACAATGCTCTCTCCACCTCCTGCCACGAAGCTGCACCGGAGAGGACAGAACTGGTTTTGCCTGGGCAAAGACAATCTCTGCCTCCAGAGAACAAAGGATTTGTATTATAAAAAGAGGGGCCCAGACCCCAGATTTTTAGACCACTTCTGGGAATCAAGAGGAACATTTGCCAAGGAGAAGAGCTTGAGAAACTAAGGAGGAATACTGCCCCTGTGCTGTTTGCTGTCTGGGGTTGGCCTGCAGTGGCTACTTTCTGCCAAGGAAAGGAAAAAGGACTTTGCTGTTTGCTATGTCCCCTGCTTGAGGAAGATCTCCAATGGCTTGAATAAGAGCTTGCATCCTGTTCTGAAGTCTCAGGGACACAAAGACCCCAGCTCCCCTGAACTTCCTTGCTGGGAGTTCTAACCTGCCAAGAAGTGCCTGTAGCTGTTCTGGGCCTCTGGAGGTTGTTCTGGCTGTCAGGAGCTGGAAAAGCAACACAGCGACAAGAAGCACGGCGCATCCATACTTGTTTCCGATGCATCGCTGAAGAAACCGATGCAGCGGCTGCCCGCAGCTCGAGAAATCGCTGCATGCCGCATCGAGCGAGTGCACCGGTCTCTGAAGTCCGAGATCGCCGCACTGATTCTGATGCAATCCCTGCTGTGCGGCTGCAAGAATCCACGCATCGTCCCGGATTGTCGCATCGCCTCGAGGCACCAGGTCTGTCGCATCATTGGGGGACGCAGTAAGAAACCAACACATCACCTCCCCACGCAGTAAGAAACCGACGCATCACCTTCTCTCTGGTAAGGAACCAAAGCATCACCTCCCCTGCGCAGCAGTAAGGAACCGAGACATCACCTCCCCTGGAGCAAGGAACCAACGCATCACCTTCCCTGATTGTAAGGAAGCGACGCATCACCTTCCCTTCGACCCTTTTTGTTTGTGTGCGCGACACATCCAAGGTACTTTGTGTGAAAAGTGTTGCATCTGCAATTTGCTTTGAACTGAACTATTTCTACCATTTGAAAGCCATATTTTTATTACTGTGTTGTGGATTTTTGTTCTTTTGGTCTTGTTTGGTTTAGATAAAGATTACTTATTTTTCAAAACTGGTGTGGTGTCCATTTGTAGTGTTTCACTGTATTACTGTATGTGTTCACAAATGCTTTACACACTGCAAATGAGATAAGCCTGTCTGCTCGTGCCAAGCTACCTAGGGGGTGAGCAGGGGTTATTTTAGAGGTGTAACCCCTTACCC